>VXAB01000279.1:100499-131811 GCA_013399175.1 Odontophorus gujanensis
GATGGAGGAGATACTTACCAAAAGCTATGTAACCACAAGATGAGTGGCCAGTTTAGTGACTGATACAGTAGTCTCTATCTCCTTCTGCTTTCTGTGGGGGCTGAACTCTCTCTGTGCTTTTAATGCATGTGTGCATTGGTTTCTCAACACCTGCACGGGTATTTGGCATCTGTTGTGTAAGTCAACGATTGCCAGCAAGCAGCAGAGTTTTGACACATGAGTGGATGTTGGAAGGATGAGCAAACATGGGCACAGGGTATAGTTTCATCTCAGCTCGTGTGAGAGCTTGCACAGACTTGTGCCTTTCAGACACAAGCAGCATAAGCCAGTGTTCATGCTCAGAAAGAAGAAGCACCTTGCTGCACGTCACTGTGCTTTCAGTCTGAAGCATGGAAGGATTTTGATGGGTTTCACCATCCCTACAAATCAGTCTCTGCCTTGTGAATGCTTTAGGTTGCTCTACAGAGAAGGAATGACATGAAACATCATTTTATGTCAAGAAAACTCTGAGCAGGTACCATTTGTCTGCAGAAGGCTGTGGCCAGGCCTGCTTCATGGCTGGGCACTGGGGACAGAAGCCTTCTTCCACCATCTGTGTATAATAAATGAAGAATTTGGGTCATAAAAATTTCTACCCTGTTTAAGATGCATGGTATTGCTTTTCTCAAGCTAACTGCCCCTGGCAGTTCCAGTTAATACTTCCGCTTGAAATAAAAACCTTAAAAGCCTTTTGAGTTGACATTGAAATTAATCTGGGAAACAATGTGAAAACATAATCTCTTTTCTAGGGTCTCTTTGCAAGGTATGGAGTTTAGCAGCTCCACAAGCTCTTTGCTCATGGCAGAGAGTTTATGTGAACCCTCAGGAAGAAATGTTTATCATCCTTGTGCAATATGTCTGGCTCTCAGCCTTGTCTTGCACTGCTATGATAGTTGTAGATGCATCTTTTCTCTGATGGTTTGTGCCAGTTGATGGATAAACCCTATTCAAATGCTGGAGCAGTTAAAGACCATTAGGGAACCTTTGGCACTCTCTGCAACATGAGGCACATGGCATTTCTTAAGCTTTCCCCAGCAGGCTGTAGCTGTCCTTTAGTGGTGAGAGGGGGGTGGAGATGCCCAGCATGGGTTCTCGTTCCCTCATCTGCTCACAGTTTCACCCACCTGCCTCCATTTTCCCAGGGGAATCACAAGTCACATCTTTCTGGGCCATTCTCTCTGCAGTTGCAATGACCCTTGGAAAAGGAAGTGGGAAGATGGTTTTATGCAAAATGCCCCAAATCATTACACTTTGCAAGGGCTAGATGGGCCCATTTTCCTACCAATTGGTTTTAACTATTTTTCTACAATAGCTGTTCTCCTCAAAAATACATGGATGGAAGTCTTTTTTAATTATCTTTTACTTGGAATCCTGTCTTCAGCACGTTAACAGCCAAACATCTGTCTGTGAAATGAAGAATTACAAACATCATTTCATCCTATGATTTTTTTTTTACATAGTTTTTGGAAAAAGTGGTAGAATTTCAGTGACATCAGAAATTTTTTCTCAGTAGCTTTTCTTAGAAAAGAGACCTTTCTGGTAAAGACATATCATTATGTGCATCGCAGTGAACACAATAAACTTCGATCTTCAATAACACTCTGAGTGTTACTATAAAACAGTTGAGCAGAATTTCTCAACAAGGTTTATAGCAAAAACAAAATAACAGCATGGGAGAAGAACTGTTCTGAAATTACTTCCAAATTTATCCTGTCTAGCCAATGTGACACTGGATGACCATTACTCCTAGATAATCCAACACACCTCTCCCAACTGGCACATGATGGGAGATTTCCCATGTATTAACTGAAGATGCCAAGTGCAGACATCATCTGATGCCATGTCCAGCTCTACATCTGAGCCATCCACCTAACTCTCCTCTATAGACAACAGAGACCTGATCAGTATGGGACATAGGCTGTGATATGGGTGACCCTAAGAAGGGTGGCCAGGTGCCATCTTTTTTCAACCTGAAGTAGATGTCTACATTTTGTTATGAAAAATATTTGTGAAAAAAAGATATATATTCTTCCCATTCAACATAAGTAAAATCCTATGATGAAGTGATCAAATGAAGACACCCATGCTATCAGCAACAAAATTAGGAAAGACCACGTCTTGTATTGACTAAATGTCTCCAGAGCAGATGGACAGGTGGCTGTGAGCATTGTGGTGACACTCCTTAATTATTACCATCAGAAATGAGATTATAAAGCACTGAATAGTTATTCAACATTCGTCAAGAAGAGAAATTTCTATCTGTCAGGGTTTCCTGTGTTTGCAAAATGAGAAAACACTGCCGCTTAGAATGGAAAACTAGAAGTTGCTGTTGCATTCAGGATAAAAATTCTGAAAGAAGGTGCACTGGGATGTTTTGTTAGACCACGCTGTAAGAGGAAATTTGTTTTGACTTCTACACTATATCAAACTTTAAAGTATAACTGATTATGTAGTACAACATACTGCACTCTAATAGAACAGAATTGTATTATGATATGAAAGTCAAAATGTCACAAATTGAAGCTGCACTATCAAAATATAATGTTTTGACTTCTTCCAGACCGAAAACTGTCACTGACATTTGAACAAGTTCCTGCTTGACTTCAGAAAGAATAGCGTTTTCCAGTGGAAAACCTCTTGGTTCAAAATGTTTTGACTGGCTCTACTAGGACTAGAAACAGAGGGCCACTGCAGGAAAAATAAATACTGTGCCTGTTCTCCTTGATGCATTATGCTTGATTTTATTCTGTTCATCTGGAGGTCTCTGGGCCAGAAGTGGCACCAGGAGCACACACAACAGCGAACAGCCAGGCATATCCTTTCTTGCTTTAAAGCAAAGCTATGGAGTCCCAGTGACCTACCCTGCTCTTCACTCTGCTGAGTGACCCAACTTTCATGACACCCCTTCCAAGAGATATTTGCAGTAATCCCATCAATAGAGGTGGTCATGGAAAAAGAAGTCCTGGTGGTCTTCTGTTCTGCTTGGCTCAGGGGCAACTGATCTTGATCTTGCCTGCCCATTACATGCCATCTGAGAAAGAGTTATGACCAAAAGACCTGGTATTAATGTTCGTAGTACAGCCAGATCAATGGTATTTAACTAACATTTTATAAACCACTGCCTCTCTTTTTCTCAGATTTTGGATTTATTCATCAAAACTCTGCAGAGCAGGGAGGGGGGGTGCATTTTTATCTTGAAATTCTGCATTTTTATCCTGAAAAAAATATAAAGTTTTTGATGTAGTTACTTTCTTACTACCCAGCAGGTCAAACACGGTTGTTCCCCACAGAGACAAATTACTGCTGCTCTGTTGATTGTTGGTAACCTGTGAACAGCAGAAATTGTCCCTAAGGACACCTTCAAACTTTGGCTCAGGGAAGTGTCTTCTCCCAGCTCTCACTAGTACATGTTCTGCAGAAGTGGGTCCAGGACTTGGCTAAACTGAATCCATAAATGTTGGGAACTTCTCGTCTAGGAAAGGAATGTGAGCTTTTTTCTTCTGGTCCTTACTCAATGCACACAGCATTTCTGAACTTTCCCTTTAAGACACGGAGAGACTTGGTCATATCCAAGTCCAGCTTTGTCCACAGTGCATTTTCAACCCAAATACCTCATCCCAGTACTCAGCTCTGCTATGTCCTATCTCTACCTTTACACTTGTTAGCTTGAGGTAGCCCCACCTGAAGAAGGAAAATTTCCTCATTTAGGCCCTGTAGAATTTCGGTAGGAAGCAAAATTACACATCAAGACAATGTTGGTGGAAATCTATATCCATGGTGGACACTTAACCCAAAGTGTCTACGGTGAAAGCCATGCTGCAGTGAGTAGTCAAGGTCAGGGTTTGACCCACACAGGTTCATTTCATGAACCATTTCACCTCCTTAACAGATGCTCCATAGCCAGTATAAGTATGTTGCTAGACTCTCCTCAATCCATAGTGAAAATAGTGGTCTTAGTAAAATTTTACACTGTACTTTTTAGTTTTCAAGTCTGCAGTGCTTAAATTACTCCTTGTAAGGGCCACAGCAGTGGTTTTGTGCTCTATGTAATGCTCAGCCAGCACCAGCCCTAAAGATGGATCATCAGCGTTTAAATCGTGAAAAGAATGTTGATGACATTTTCTTTTCTTTACTCTGCTAAAGACAAGAGAGGTTCATGTAAAACATAAGCTTTGGCCCCTTTCCAGCGTTAATGCAATTTACTGCAAAAGTGCTCACTTTTTTAATTAAGCTGGAATGCTGCTACTCCTCGTAGGAATGCAAAACGAACGGGTTACTGACAGAGGGAAGGGCTAATAACTGCAATCTGCTCTTAACTGTGCAAAGCATGACTTTGCCACCTCAGCTGGGTTTTGCTTGATGGAGCAGGCAGCAAGCAGCACTGGGTCCCAGCAAGCAGAGAGCATGTTCAAATGTCCAAGGAATAATTCAGCAAGCCTCTTCCCTCTTCAGTGAAGTCACTGTGATCAAGTGGCTGGGACGTGAATTTCATAGGCTGATCTAGTTTCTGAATAAATAAAAGTCTGGAATTTATTTTTTTGAACTTCAAATGGCTCGGAATTCAGAATCTACACCCCCTCCACGTGTGCCCATAGCAAGCTGTTTGTGAAAGTAGAGCATAAAATATTTGATCGTGGTTTTGATCCAGAACATGCAAACATTTGTCCTCTTGTGCTGGCTTCACCTGGTGGCTTTCATTTTCTTCGACATAAAGACAGGGTGAAGCAAAGTAATAGAAAAATAGAAAACATCTTTGTCGAAAATGAGATTGCAGCTGTGTAACTGGAGCGCACAACCATAAATCAGAATGTCAAATCCAAAGCACATGACTTTTTGCGAGTTCTCCATGTGTGCTATAATGTGATTACAGCCTGGTTACTATTATGATTTAAAACAAAGTCTTTCATGCTAGAAACAAAACGCGGAATGTGAGCAGCCTGGGGGAGAGAGGCAGGAGACTGAGCCCTGACTGTCAGAGGTGGGCTAAAGGGTTTCAAGTGCTTCTCCGTCAGGTGTGAGGGGATGAGGGAAGGATTCAACCCCAGCTTTGGCAGCAGTCTTAACATCAGGGATGAATTAGCCAGCGGTGTTCGCTCCGTCTAACAATCCCCAATTAGGGATGGGGTAGGTTTCTGTCTCCCCATGTCGTAGAAAATCCCGAAGCCAAATACACAGATTACAGAAGTCATTCTTTTCTGTCTATCACATAAACAAATGGTCCAGCTGTTATTGCTAAGATTCCAGTTTGAAAACTTGGACTTTCTTGTATAAACTTCAATGTAATGGTATTTAAAGTGTCATAGACAATAAGCATCTAATCCTAGTCAATAAATTGCAGACTAGTTGCATGAGCTTTGAGAGCTGTTAAAGACAGCTGTGCTTTTTTTGTAATTCAAGTCATTTCCAAATTGGGCAGCCCTCCTGGTGTATTTTCAGACAAACACAGTGTGCTCAGAAAATGTGTTGTTTGGAGCAGCACGAGCAAGAATGCAAGGGCGTCACATCGCCCAGGGACAGAGTGAAGATAGCATTCTCCATTTCTAAGAAGTTCAGGTTGATGGGGGGTGGGGGGATGCTGAGATGTTTGGGAATTTAGTAAATGGCCCTACAGCTCTCCCAAGGGAAAACTGTGGTCCCAATGGAGAAGAAGGAGAATATTCCTGCTAACTTCAATTGAAACAGCAATGTAAATGAGTCCGTGGAGACTCCCATTCCTTTCAGGGAGAAAGGAAAGGGGGCAAAAATCTTTTAATTGCCACTCAGCCATTTTGGTGAAACTGCAAGGGCTGAAGAGGATGGACAAAGCAGCATTTTGCTGGAGCCAGCTTGCTGCCATGCTGCTGGGGACATCCGCTTGGAGCCAAATGGGCTCCCCATTCATGAGGTATCTGGGACATATCTCCATATATGTGACTTCTCCTGCTGGGATCAGACATGAGGGGTCAGAACAGGGCTCCCAGGGAGTGAATTCTGAGGTCATGATCATGGTTTTGCAGAAAGAATGGCTACCACCAACCTCTCTAATTCTTCTCATTGACCTCAGTAGGAGCTCAATGCTTCTGAAGATCAGACAGGTGCTTGCAATAAAGTCTTGCAAGGCTCAGGGTGGAAATCTTGGCTCAGATGTATATTTGCAAGGTATTTAAAATGTTACATTTGAAACTGGTTAGCAAAGGGTCGCTGCTGGGTAGTGCGCAGTGCCCCGTGGAGTCTGGTCGAGTTGGAAGGTGTCTGCGCACTTGCTGCTGGGCTGTCACTCTCTCAGCATTGGCGACTGCGGTGAAAAACATCCAGTCAGGATATTTCAAGGGTATTTTTCCACATCTGTGAGCACCAGGCAGATTAATCTATTTGTTTCCCCCGCTCTCCCCGTTAGCTGTTTTATGACCATCAGACGGTTTACACCTGAGGAGCAGCCGTGCCTCCTGCAAGCACCGCTGCGCACTGCTCAACATCTGCCCCTCAGCACGTATCGAATATCCCTCTCCATGTCAGCAGCATGAGGAAAACAGACAGGCTCACGGAGAAAATATAAATCAAAAAACCTCTGCTGCAGGGCAGGATTTTGCTGGACATTTTGGCAAGGCTGAGTCCCCAGCTCGCTCTCCTGGAGGTGCACAAGTTCTGCTGAGCACCTGCTGCAAGGGCATCCTGCAGTCCCACTGGGTTTGAGTATGTGCAAGCGAGGTGATTTTGTCCAACCCATACCTCTCTGTCTGCGTGGGGACAGGTCCCAGGATGGCCCCGAGCCTGCAGCAGGGCCGCGGCCCCAGAGCCGGGAGCGATGGGCTCGATTTCCAGCTTGGCCACAGACTTCCTGTGTGGTCTTGGGCAAATCATACGCTGCAAGGCCCGCTCTCATTCTGCTGATATTTTGAGAGAGCCGTGGTTTGGCAGGTGAACGAGCTGCATATATCTGTGGGGAGAGGATGTTTTATTATTAGTGCCGGTCGAAACACAAGCGCCCGCTCTGTGTGTGCGCAGGCGCACGCACGCGCTGCGATTTTGCAAGCGTCTCAGTGCAAGGTTGGGAGTGCTGGTCGGTGCACATGTATGCCGGGGATTCATCCCCCCCTTGTGTGTGAATGGCAGCATCTCTGGGAAAGCAAACCTCATCGATGTGAGCGGCTGTGAAACGAGTCCATCATCACGTATGTCCTCAGGAATGCGCACTTGTGTGGGTCTCTGTAGACAACCCTGATTCATCACCTCCAAAGCAATTAATAAAACTCGGCTGGCCCTTCCCCAATATATTGAAAATGATTTGCAATTTGAGAGTGAGAGTCAGTGTTGTTTTTCACATGGAATCAGTTTAATTAATCACACTGTTTGAACAGCTGGGTCTGCCATGCCTTTCTACTCGAGTTCAGCATTCCTAGAAAACTTGTCAAGTATGAATCAAAATAATACCATCTCCCTGCCTCCAGTGATTAATAGCATATCTCTCCCTCCCATTCACACCTAAACATCAGCTAAATCAAAAGCAGCCGCCTTCCCCACCATTGAGTTTGTGGCAACCCACCAGTCCAGGATAAATTATCTAGAGAAGGCTTTGAAAAGATTTTGGTTTGCCCTGAAATTTTTGTTATCGATGTCTGTTGCAATTTCGCATGTACTTGCAGCCTCTAGGAGCCAGGGACCGCACAGGAAATGTGCACATTCCAAAATTAAGGATCTGTGGTGCAGAATTAAAAAATAAAATTAATTTCTAGCATCTGGAAGTCCAAGTGAGGTCTTTGCGGGAGGTCTCCAAAGGGCGTCTGAACAAAGGGCCAGAGTTTTGAAGAATATGGCTCTGATTTCCAACATAAAGTCTGGTATGTCCTGGACATTTCTGTTTGCTTAAAGCAAGACTGTGTCTTTGGTTTTGCGGCAGCTTGCCGACACAGATGGTGGATCTTGGTCAGTAACACCATGTGTGTGCTGTGAGCTCAGGACACCAGGGCTCGTACACGAAGCAGTAACTGCAAGGACGATCACACAGGAGGTGAAAGCATGAGAGATTTCTCCATGGGTCTGAGGGGCTACCCACAGCCCCAGAAGCCTTACCCAGCAAACAGCTTTCTGAGTGTGAAAACCTTTGGAGACTTGCAGGCAGAAATGAGATGTTTGGTACTTTGAGGGCAGAGGGGACCACTTTGGATTGTTTGGATTCCAGCACTGATGGTGTCACGTGAAAGCCAGGCTCATACCAAGCCCTCACCACAGAAACCTGCTTCCAGCCATGGGGTGGTCATGACTTGTTTTGCTCCTGCCATGCAAAGAGGCAGAAATATGCCACATGGAATGAGCCCTGAGAAAGCAAAAAGAGGTTAGAAATAGCTGAGCCTTCCCTGAGGACCACCCAAGAGGATTTAAATACAGGTGGTTTTTTTTGAAGTGGAGTTGGGATCAAAGAAGAGAGGAGATTAGAGCCAATAGGGAGCTAAAAGGTAACATCTGGTCTTCTTCAGTGATGGTCAATAGAAAGAATATTTCTCTGGAGAGGGCAAAGCATCCAGAGGAGACAGTCCTTCAGCATACCGGGGAGCATGAGTAGGAAAACTGGGCTCAGAGACATTAATTTGGTATCTTCTTCAAGAACCAGTATCTCTCCATGTTGTAGAAAAAAAAGCACTGGACAAGGGCAAACAGCCTGCTGTCACTTAGAGACCACTTTAACACATCTGTGCTCCTCAGGGAGAGGCTGACTGGAGGTACTTGAGCTGCTCTGAAGTGAGGGAAGTGCTGCAGGAAATGAAAATCATCCTGGTGCTGCCCCAGCCCTGCAGCATTACAGGACCAGGACAAGGCAACATCCCCTTCTCCAGGCAGTACAGCATCCTCTGTGGACAGACAGACGGGCAGATAAGGCCAAGGCTGCTCTTCCATCATCCTCTCACTGCAGGCTCCCTTGACATCAATGATGTGACCCATCCATCCCCATTGTGTGCATCCTGTCCTGCATCCTGCGCGCTCCCTGATTTCCATGGGAAGTGCTGTAAAAGGGTAAGTGAGGGTGAGGGAGAGCTCTGTGTCATTCCTGGGCTTGCTGCGGAAGGCTCTGATGGGAGGCTATCAATCTACTCTGTCACCAGGGGTGCCAATTAACCAGAGAAAAGTGCCTCTGGGCGATAAGCAAATCCTGTCATTGACCTTCTGAGAACTGAGAGATAGCAGGACAAGTCCTTAACTTGACAGCTTAGTGGGCAACACATGATGAGTCCCTGTTGGCGTTGGCCAGATGGCTTTTCCCTAAGGATCCCTCTCTGCTTTCTAAGCCCACAGCCCAGCGTTTTGGTTGTGATTTTGTTCGTTCCCAAAGAATGGAAAAGTGCAAGCATCATTTTCACATGGGCATCATATTTTTCCATCTTTGCCAACCACTGACCCACCTGCAAGAGTAGACTTCTGGAAGTGCATATGTCTTGCAAGCTTTTTAATAGTGACCCTCTTGCCAGACTACATATGTCTCATAGAATGTGTCCCTGTATTATGCTGTTGGGTTTGCAAAAATTAGCTTCAAAACGAACCTCACCTCAGCCTGATGCACTGCTGTCCAAAGTCACCAGTCAAACTCAGCTTGTACTGCACATCCCTCAGGAGCTCTCTGCTGTGCTACTTAGTGGCTGGCTGCTGGGCAGCAGCAAAGGGAGGAAATAATCTATCCCCTGCATCCAGTACGGGTAGAAAAAGCAATCCTGATCTTACCATGCAGCAAACTCAAGGAACTTTCTAGCAGGGATGTTAACAATGTCAGGATGGGAATATCTGGGGAGGATGTGGTGTCTCCATCACTGAAGGGATTTAAGAGGACACTAACCAACACTTGGGGTGAGGCAGGTCAAGCTGGTTCTCCCATGGGGGAGGAGGAAGAAGGAGGAGACCCCTGGGCTCCTTCCAGAACTTGGACCCACATGGATGTGCGCATGAAGGATATGGCAGTGAAATCATTTTACTGCCACTTGAAGCTTCTCACCCACAAATTCCCCATCGTATCCCACTTCTATACATTTCTGGCAAGAAAACGAATAGTTTGAGAAGAAAAAAAAAAAAAAGAAAAGGAAAAAAAGAAAGAAAAATCCTCGGTTTGCTCTCCATAATGATACCAGATATCCTGCCAACAAAAATACAAACCCTGAAATGGATCTAGTTCTTTTCCCACATTTTTCTAAATATAAGGTCTGAATAGCAGCCCCAACTCTCACTCAGAAAGCTGCAGCTGGAGCTGGGGTTGAACTCAGCAGGGAGATGATTGCCTCTGGTGGTACCTCAAGACTGTAAACTGGGCAAGGGCTTCCCTGCAGCCTGCCACAGGCTGAGCAACTCTATCGGGGCTGAAGCACTTGGGCAGCTGGCAGTGAGCTGCGCTCAGGCTGGTGGGAGACTTGCTGGGAGGCAAAAGGAACCACAGGCAGGTGCTGTGATCCTTGAGGTGTCTGAGTAGACTGGGGCACCTCAGGAACCCGCAAGGAGCCACTGCTGAGCTCAGCTCCATTCCTGGAAACTCCACTATGGACTGTGTATTGGTCACACCACCAAGCTGCTTATCTATCCTTGCAAACTGTCTTCAAGGGGGTCATGCACTGGCATGGAGCGTACTGCCTGTGTTAGAGATTACCAGTAGGGTACAGGGAGACTGTTTTTAGCCTCTCTTCCTACTGCTTGAATTGCAACTAAAAGTTTAAAAATCAATAAAATCTTCAAAAATAGAAGATAAAAAACATTGAAAACATAAATTACTGTTGTGCACACCTAGTCCAAGCCTTCAGATCCTGTTGCAGGGTCCAAGATGGAGACAGGATAGGATCACAGAATAGAGTCATTAAAGATGGAAAAAACTCTAAGATCCCCAAGCCCAACCATTAACCCACCCCCACTGTGCCCACTGCCACATCCCTCAGTGTCACATCTCCACAGCTGTGGAACACCCCTAGGGGTGGTGACCCCACCACCTCTCTGGGCATCCTGTGCCAGTGTTATCAGCACGTTTTCTGAGAAGTGTTTCCTAATGCCCAATCTGCTATTCTTTTCTCTGCAAGGGCTGGGAAAGCTGGACACCAGGAAATATAGACCCTACCTACACTGTGCTCTGGGGGAGAGGGATGCATAAAGGAAGCCTGAAGAAAGCCTTCTTGGCAGCTGGGGATGGATGTGATAGACTCATGGGGAGCCCTGCTGGACCTGTCCCCAAAGCCATTGCTGTTCTCCTTCGTACTGTCTCCAGTCACACTTGTCTAGCACAACTTCTGAGGAACAAAATGACCTGCTTTTCTAAAGGCCTTTATAGACAGCATTTTGAAAACCACGTGTTTTGTTTCGAAGACAACAGAGAGCACCGACTTTTTCATCTTTTTTTGCTGTTTCCATTTGCTCCTACATTCTCCCTTTTCTTTTCCATTTTCTGTGTCTGGATCCCCGTCCCCAGTCTTCCCAGTAAGTGGAAGTGTAGCTTTGAGTGGGAAGTGGCAGAGATATGTCTGGGTGAATCCTCCCCGGGACGTCTGGCCTCGTGCTCGGTGGGAACAGACACTCATTCACTCTCATGGAGCTTTGTCGTGCTGCAGTCGCTGAAAAGTTCCTGGTATCTGCCTGTGCTGTTTCACATGTAAGTCATTCAAAACATTCCCTGTGTCTTTTAGCTCATAAAACTGCTGAAGTACATCCTGTACAGTGAACAAATTACTCCATTTTAAGCAGATATTTATGCTAATTATCCATGGGAAGCTGTTTCTGCCATTGTAGTTTTTCATCTGCTTGGTGTAATATTCGCAGGGTTTTATGTGGCGTTAACTATCGGCAGTAAAATCCCCTGAAAGTAACATGAGAAGGAAGAATCTGCTCTGCATACATTTATTTTCTTTAAATGTTCTTGATTCGCCATCTATGAGATGAAAGTGTTTACACTCAGCACTCCCTCCCCACCACTGCAGCATTCTCTCCCCGCCTGCTCTCAACTCAGTTTATTTACTGAAGAATATTCATATTTTGTAAATCCCAGGTATTTATTCCCTTGATTATTTTGGCATGGTGCATTTTGAGGATGTTTGCTTTGTTTTAAGCAAATCCTTTTTCTGCCTTTGAAAAGCAGAGCGCTAGTAAAAACAAAGGCGACAGGAATATTTGTTAATGTAAGTCCACGCTCCTAAAATATTTATTCTTTTTTCATATGAAGAAGATTAAATGCTTGCAAAATTCTACAGACACATGCACATATTTGACCCAGAAGGATGTCTCTTGGGATTTGTAACAGCAAATGTGTGTTGAACAAAACGTCTTGGCCCTGTACAAACTTACTTTGTGTTCTAAAAGCCAAAAACTTCATTTTAGCATGACCTTAGAAGAATAGTGATACTTTTAGTATTTCCTGGTATTTGGTGCAAGGAATGTTTTTATTTGAATGCAGATGTCATTTGGTTTACAGGAAGGATTTGGTAACATGTCCATGCCAGTACTGCACTTATCCCAAATTTCCTGCTATGGAGGAAGAACATATGTCAAAGCTCACTGTTTGTTAAATGGAAAAGATTCAGTACACCAGAAGCTTCTCTTCTAAACATTGTGACTTTGTGCAATTTACAGAATGTTCTATCTCCATTAAACAATAAACCCTTGACCCCTGGAGCTGGCTTTCAGGATCCTGCTATTTGAGAAGGTAGACATAATGGATGGCAATAATAAATGAAAAGTTCAAGAGGTTAAGAAAAACTGTTTAATTATTTCTCTAGAGCGTGGGCTGCAGAAGAACTGCATATCTGCCTTCTCTCTTGTAGGAACCCTGCAAGGAATGACTCCAGCAGTGCAGCTCAGGCAGGGCAGAAAGCAGGTTGCTGGCCTTCAGCTGTGTTTATGAACAAATGGTCTCTAGATACTCTTCCATCTCCAAACCTTTCAGTTTTCTGTGAGTTAACTCCCTGCCAGCAGCGAGCCTGTGCCAGCCCCGCAAACCTCAGCATATGTTTTGCAAGGATCTTTTATTTGTTAGCATGTGAAAGCTATTGCTCATATGTGCTTCCCAGCTGTGGTGTACTCAGGTTTGGTATCTTTAAGGAAATCTTTGCCTTATTTGCTTGTTAAATGCAGGCACACACACAAAGCAGTGCATTCTCCCATTACCTGAGCCAGTAATGCAATCTCTGCTAACAAGTCTTTCCCGTGTTTTCCTTTTTTCCATCTTTCCTCTACGTGAAAGCAAATTCAGGACAAACTTTATTATGACAAAAAAGGTTTTCCCTTCCTCCTCCTGAGCAGGCATCTCTCTCTCTTGCACTCCTGGTTTGTTTCCGTCACGTTGTATTACATTACTACAGGCTTTATCACGGGGCCAAAAGCCCTGAGCTAAAGTCATCATCCCGCTATGCAAGTCATTGTACAAACACTCGGCTGCTCCAAAAGCATCCATGGCAGAGCACGGGGCTGAGGGCTCATGCTCGAAGCTGAGCACATGCAGGGCAGAGCCACAAAGAGGAGCCTGCTCTGGAGGTTTGACCATCAGCCACTTGTCAATGAGCATTGCCTCCCCTTGGACACACAGTGACCCCAATTACAGTGTCTCCTGGGGAGCCAACTGAGCAAGGCACGCTTGTGGGGTTGAACACAACTCAAGGTGGAGCTGGATCCTGTCTCTTATTAGGGCACAGAGCTACAAGGGAGGGAACCACATCAGTGAATCTCTTCCATCTGTTTCCAAGGGCTAATGTTCTGCTTTGGGGTCACACCTACCCTGCAAGACATCCAACCCGTGTTCTCGCATGGCTCACACAGCTCCAGGCAGCCTCTAAGGGTGCTTTGGAAACTGGAAGTCATCACTTAGTGCTGGGGCCAGGAGATGGAGCAGATCCACCTTCAGGGTAGAGCAGTTTATATTTGTAACTCCAAGGTGCTCAATCAGTCTGCATTGGTTGGAAAGCTGCCAAGGGCTTTTTATGACAGTTTTTGAAAGGCTTTTAAAAGCTTTTTGCATGCACTTTCTCCTTCTAAATGCCCTGATCTGCAACATATTCTTTCAGCAGTCGTTTTCCCAAGATAGGCCCGGTGCAAGGAGCATGACTTGACTTTGTTCTTTCTAAACAAGCACACCCAAATTGGCTTTTCCTCCTTCCTATGGTGCTGGGTATGAAGGCATCCCAAACCTAAGCTGCTGGTCTCCCCATAGCACCATCAAGTGGGTGGGAAATTACGCATCAGGTTGTGACCCTGATGGGACCTTCTCTGTTTAAATAAACAGTTTCGTGTAATGTTATGCACCATCATGAGAATCATAAAATCACAAGGTTGGAAAGGACTTACAAGATCATCTAGTCCACCCACCTGCCCATTACCATGAGCTTTGGAACAATAACAGAGTGGGAACCACTCACCTGACTTCTCTGGGATATATCACCAAACAGAGGTGAGCAATGGAGGTTCATGCTGCAGGTTGGATGGGATTCATTTGCAGCACACCACCAGTTGAGCAAAACTGATTTCCAGAGCCACCGCCTGTTAAGAATGAAAACAAAAACGTGAGGAGGTGGAGTTTTTTGGCCCCAAACAAGTCTTTAGAGAAAGTAGATACGAACATGGTTTCCAAGTATAGACATTAGGCAAAAGAGTCTAATGTTCATCTCTGGCAATTGAGGTGTCATCACCAAAATGCCTTTGCAAGCAGACTTGCTTTGCATTACTGAGCTTGCAATGCAGTCTTCTGCCCAGGTTTGATTCCTTTCCATGGGGGAGATGGTTTGTGTCCATTGGTTGAGTGAGAGTCTGCAACCATGGCTTACTTCTTGTAGATTGTATGTGATAAAAAATAATAATAAAAAAGAAAACCAGGAGATAAGAGGTGTCCTGGAGCAAGAACACAGACTACCTGGATTGGCTGCACTGTGAGCAGCGCATGAGAGCTCATCCTGATAGAGTTACCAAAACAGAGGGCTTTCTCCTCTCTGTCATAGTCCTGGAGTACGTGCCACTTTCCTCACTCCGTCTACTTCTGCAACGAGAAAGTCGTGGGATTTTGAGCTCAGTATTCCTCAGTAAATTCCCCATCAGCTAATGACTAAAATAACGATACCCCACCCTGTCCCCTCCCTTCCCCTTATGGGTGTGGTGGGAGAGAGTCAAAACCTCTCATTTCCACTCAAGAAGGTGTGAGGAGGAGCTTTGGCTCACGGTAAAAGCTGTCCCTGCCTGACCCAGCTGTCAGTGGTATCTGGCCCTTTGGCCTGGGGAGGTTGAAGAAGACTGGATGGGATTGTGCCCAGGTCCCTCCCTTGGACACTTCTGGCCGTGAAAGCTGGCAAGCCCAGTGCTGAGAAGCTTTCACCATGCCCTCTCTGTGGCTCCATGCCACCATGTCCAGGCTGCCCTGGCATCCTATCAGTGCACAACCAACCACAGCACAGAGTAACCTTTTGGCCATGCTTGAGCCACTCACTGCAGCCCTGATAATAGGTTTAAGCACTTGTGCTCAGAAATGACCCAAGGTCCTTACACCTTTCCCTATGGGTGATGTGTCCCATGTCCTTGTTTTTCCTTTCTGGAGCATCTCCAAATGTTTCTGTCTTCCCTGGACCCAGAGCCCAGACATTACTCCAGCGCTGGGGGCAGCTGAGGGACCTGCCTGGCTTACAGATTTCACTCCCAATTATGTGTCACGTTAGGATGTGTGCACTGGTGACTCTGCTTGGCTTGTGGTTGTTTCCTGTGTTAGCACAGTTACAGGTCATATGTGGCACCATTCACTTGTATTGATTCATGTCCAGTTTCTCAGGGCTTTTGTTGCACACAATGGACCAAAAGATTATGCTTGTATATGCTGTCTTTGCAAACTGGAGCTCACTTGGCCTCCAACCAAACGCAATGGACTGATGCAAGAATCTCCTTTCATCTAAATGCAAAACCTCAGATGAAAAATACTCTGCCTCACACTGATGGCATGAGCTGCAGCTCCACAGCAAATCTGGCCCTTCAGGTAGCATTCCAATTGCTGAAGATACAAGACAGCACCAAAAGCGTTCTGTGGAAATGAAAGTTGCAACTGGAGAATGTCCTGAAGTTACCTGTTTGGACTGGTAACAAACAGCACACGTTAAGCCTTCTCCTGGGAGGTTTTTCACAGAATCATAGTATAGTTGAGGTTGGAAAGAACCCCTGGAGGCCAGCTGGTCCAAACCTGGCTCGAGCAAGGTCACCTCAAGCCCATTGCCCATGCTCATGTCCCAACTGCTTCTGGAAATCTCCAAGGAGGAAGATTTTCTCATAAGAAACTGCTCCAGACAGTTCATCATCTTGGCATCCCTCTGTTGGACTCTTTCCAGTATGTCTGTGTCTGTCCTGTAGTGAAGGCAGCAGAACTGGATGCAGTACTCCATGTATGGCTTCACCAGCATTTGACATCCTGGCAATAATTTGTCTAATGCAGCCCAGGACACCATTAGCCTTCTTAGTAGCAAGAACCCATTGCAGGCTCATGTTTGGCTTGGTGTCCACCAGGACACCCAGGTTCTTTGCTGCCAGGTACGTCTGGGTGCTTGGAGTTGCTCCTCCCCAGACCAGAGCCCTTAACTTCCCCTTGTTGAACCTCACCGAGTTCTTGCCAGCCCACATCCCCAGCTTGTCCTAGGTCCCTCAAGATGGCAGCAGGACCATTGGGTGTACACATCACTCCCCTCTATTTGGTGTCATCAGCAAACTTGCTTAAAGAGCTCTCTGTCCATCATCCAGACCATAAATGAAGGTGTTAAAGAAAGTTTTTATTTTCTTTTAATAAGGGAGGGACCCTGGGGCACAAGAGAACCATGACTGGGTAAAGATATGACTTAATTCCAGGTTCCTATTTGTTTCACATCACGTGTCAGCAGTGATGTCTCCCTTCTACAGAACCACTCTTCAGTGCAGTTAGGGCAGATAGAGTCCTATCATGTTCATGCATTTTTATATCTTTTAGAATGACCCAGGTATCACCCAGATGGGCCCCTGTTCCTAAGCAATATGTGACATCATACCCTGGCAATTTGATGGCAGAGAAAACCAACCATCATGGCACTTTTTCAGCTCCTGGAAGTACATACAGATGAGACTGGCACTGCTGGAGTGACCTCTCTGCAGGGAGGAATTATTCCTGCTGGTCTTTGTCCCAAAGGGAGTTTTGGTTGCCCACAACTCTGCCAGAGGGTCGAGTGGGAGGTAGGTGGCTCAAGAGCTACAAAGCTCTTTGGGACACCCTGGTCAGAGGAAAGCCAATGAAAATAATGACTCAGTTGACCCTTCAGAAGACAGCCAGGACCCAGAGTTTTCCACGCAGTGTTGAAAATCACCACGTGCTGGCTTCGAATCACATTGCCCATGCCAGACTCCCACCTGTTTATGTGGAAAACTTTATGCACCCAAAGCATGAAGTTTTTCAGCATAATATGTTGGGTGGATCAAGGTTTCCTTGTGCTCCATTGCTGTCAAAATATAGTGTCTTAGCCAACACAGAATGATACTACGAGGGCACTGGAAGCTGGAGCCTTCAGGATCTGTTTACAGAGGCCCTCCTGGTCCTAAGTCAGTCATAGAGCTTTCACCTGCTGCTGTTTGTGTGTGGGAGCACTGCAGGTTGAGGCTAGCTATGTAGGAAATTAAAAAAAAAGCCCCATTCCTATGTTTTCATGTCACCACACCCTAGAGGGGAGCCTCAACAGCGGTGATTTCTTGCAACTGAAATTGAGAGGATAGGATGAGGAGTATAAAACTTGGCTGGCATCAGGTCCCCTTACGAACGTCTGCTTTCCAGGCTGAACAAGACTTGATTCCTCCCCCGCAGCCCCCTGCGGGATATGCTCCAGCTCGTCTTGGTGGCCCTCTGCTGAGCCCAGTCCACTTGATCCACATTTCACATGCACCTGGGGCACTGCATCCCAGCCAGAATGTAATGAGTGCCCGCGAAAGGAGGATTACCACATTGCCTCATCTGCTGGCTGTCCCTCTCTCCTGCAGTTCTCTTCTCTTTATTTGTCACAATTGCCATGGGTGCCTTTGCAATCAGCTAGAAAAACTGAAACAACATCCAACAGAAGAATGCAGTTGCATTTCTAAAACCCAGAGCGAAAGTGTCAAATAGTCATAGAGAAAACTGATGGCATTTCACTGAAAAGTCCATGCCTCAATTACTACAAATTGTGGTGATGAATTCTCTTGCTAGAGAAACCCTGCTGCGAAAGGCTGGGCGTCCTGGGGACAGTCACACTTACGCAACACATTTCTTCTTTGATACATTCTGTTCTTTGAGATTGTTGAGTTGAATGATGAGTTGATAGAGGTCCTGGGACTGCAGCAGAGAGTGACAGCTTTGTTAAGCTATGAATGATGCTTTACAATCAAATTCTGATTAATGCTTCCTTCCAAACCCTCCTTGCCCTTGCAATATGCTGTCCATTAGTCCCTGCCAGTATCTGCCTAGAATAACCTTTTTGCTGTGATAGGAATTGTGTGATTATAGTTATCTAAACGTGTGAATAATTGGGAGGTTATGCCATATTACATGCTTCGTCAAGTTCCCTATTCAAGTCTCAGGGAAACATTTGAAGTTCAACACTACATCTCAATTATGCTTGAATTTCTGGCAGGGGGAAAAAAAGTCACATTAACGAAGCTGTCAAAAACACATTCTGCTTTAAATTTCCTGGGACAATTGGACAATGAAACTCACTCACACAATGAAGAGCTGCCTTCTCCTCATGCTATTAACAGCCTCTTGAATTTATTGAATTTCTTTCTTTCTTAGGCTCTGATAATATTTCTTGATAAAACTGCATTGTGCAGTAAATGAGCAGGCTTCATAAACAATAAATTCTGTGCTGAAACTTTTATCTCCCAACTGTTTCTACGAAGAGCAATGCGCTTCTGTTGGGGTATGTAATGAGTTTGTACTGTGGTGATGTTTGTAAGCTATAAAAGAAATAACATCAGTCTGTTATTGCAGCTTGGGTGCAATATTCTCATTACTGAAAGTGAGACTTCATTATTCTGTGTGCTCTGGAGGTCACAGCTCTGGACTGGGTTTTTGCCCCAGGCAGCTTTGCACTTCAGGACTTTAATAGGGGACAA
Source organism: Odontophorus gujanensis (assembly GCA_013399175.1). Classification (NCBI taxonomy): domain Eukaryota; kingdom Metazoa; phylum Chordata; class Aves; order Galliformes; family Odontophoridae; genus Odontophorus; species Odontophorus gujanensis. Next base: position 119,592 of record VXAB01000279.1, read on the forward strand.
GCCTATCTACATTCTGACAAATTCTTTTGAAATTTTAGGAGAGAAGTGTGTTATTGTAGAGTTACTGATCTCAGTAGTGAGCAAAAAACCAACTGAGGGTGTCCAGGGAAGTCCAAAGGGTGTCCAAGAGGAGGAGTGAGAGGATAGCAATAGCCATCGCCAGTGGCAGACTGATTTGGGACCGGGAAGTCAGTACTACATTTGTTGTGCTAAAGGTAAACACCATTCAAAAACCTTTTTTCTTTTATGGGAACATCAAAGAGCTTTTCTTTGTATAGCTTCTCCATGAAGCAGAGGACATCTGTGTATCAGCTTCCTGCCCAGTACATTGGAGTTGTAATTTGGTGAAGGGGAGGGGGTGCTGCTGCACCATAATGGACACCAGGCAGGAGCCTGTACATGGGCACTCAAATACAGGCTGTATGAAGTAACAGAGGGCAGGAACAGAGAATCACAAAATCATAGAATCACCGAGGTTGGAAAAGACCTCTAAGATCATCCAGTCCAACCATCCATCTACCACCAATGTTTCCCCAACAAACCACATCCCTTAGTACAACATCTAAATGTTTTTTGAGCACCTGCAAGGATGATGACTCAACCATCCTTCTGGGCAGCCCGTTCCAGCACCTAAGCACTCTTCCAGAGAATAAATTTTTCCTAACCTCCAACCTGAATCTCCCCTGGAGCAACTTGAGGCCGCATCAGTGGTACCAGGTAGGAATGGAGGATAACAATTTATGTTCCCTGCTCTATGCATGCTGAGCAAGGACCACCAGATCAACAGACATGACTGTGCAATACCAGGTCACCTGTGAGATGATGACAGATCCAGTTCCATACCTGCCATGAGGTCTGCACAGTGCTTACTCTCAGAATGCCATCAGAGTCCTGTGCCACCAGGATCAGCATGACCATGGTCTCCAGGCTCTCAACGTGGGATGTCAGGTTGGTAAGGTGCACAACTCACAGTATGCCACAAGCTGATCCTCCCTCCCTTTGATGGGGAATGTAATCACGTGGTTGGTGGCTCTTCATCTCTTGTCCTGTGCTCCACTGCAAATCACACAGTGAACATCCTCTTTCCAGCAAGGGGACAGCCATACCGTGGCATACTGCTTCTGACCATGCAGTGATGTTGGGAAAAACAAGGGAGTGAAAGGCCACAGAAAATCTTAGCAAGGTGAATGAGTGAAGACAGAGCGATGCATTTATCTTTCCTGAAATATTGCAAAATATATCCAGGCTTGGCCTGTACAAGTGGTGAAGAAATCTAAAAAGCGTAGATGCATTACAGACCAGCACGGAAAAGTGACAGCAGCACAGGTCCAATAGAGGCCAACCATGCTCCCTTGAGAGTCTAGGAAATAAGTGAATCAAAGAAGGCTTGGGCACAAAACAGGCCAAAGGAGGATCCCTCAGGAGTCCAGGAAATAAAATGAATCAAAGTGTGTTTGGGGCTGATACAGTCCAACCACAATCCCTCTGGAGTCCAGAAAATGAGTTTAAGTGTGGTCTGGGCCAAGACAGGCTATTAAAGTTTCCCCCACCACAGAATAACTCAGCTGTGATCTGTAGAAATAGTAGAAAATTGGGCCATTCTGCCTTAATACGAGCAGAACTCTAATGCTCATCTTTCTTGCCCAGAACCCTGGGCCCTGGTTTGTGTGGCCATGCTTTAAGCTACAGTAACCTCGTGGCCAGGACCCTCCCTTTGTAGATTTTCTTTCTGTTTCTACATTCCCTCAGCAAGCTCCTCCGCCATCTTCCAGAATTGTCTGGAGGACCAGCCACAGACACCTGGGGTCAACAGCTGTCCTGACATCTGTCTGGCTTGGGGTTTCCTCCTTGATATGGTTGACTGCATGCAACAGCACAGTCCTCCCACCAGCTCAAACCTCATAGGGAGGATTTTGCAAGAACATGCCTCACTATGATTTTCTGAGTGTTTTCCAGGATAACACTGGTCAGGAGGTCCAGAAGAAGGCATTTAAGAAGCACTGCTGTGGTGGTGGCACTGGTCATCACCCTCATGGTGGTGCTGGCCATGCTTCCAGCAGTGCTGGCCACGCTGTAGCATTCTTACTTGCTTCCATGGCACTGCTAGTCATGCTTGAGGCAAAGCTGATTTGTGAACTGCAGAACTGGAAGAGGAACAGGAATAACTTGCTTTTCAGAAGCATTTCCACCATGTTAGGTCACCACGTGCATCTAGACTCACGAAGGCTGGTGAAGAAGTTGGCTCCTGTCTCACAGACCTTTGGCTGCTCCTCCATTGTGTGCTGCAGGGCCCTCGAGACCTCGGTAGTTCTTGCTCCATTCTCCCTTGGTATGCTTGTGGTCATCCCATGTAACTGGTTTTGCCTTTCCCTGGGTTATCCAACATTCAGGCATCTCCATCTCATGAGATTATTTTTTTTTCCTTGTCAGACAGTCACAACTACAAACCCTGGGAGGCCTCAGCACCTCCTCTCAGTGCTGTCATTGCTATTGCTGGGGGGTCACGAAGGGAGTAAATCCTGTGGCCACTTCATTTTATTCATGAAGCAAACCAGCGGGTAAATGGAGAATAAATCAGGGGAGGTACTGACAGTGTGCAGTCAGGCACGGGGATTTACTGCAGCAGAAGGTTTATTAATAGAGTTGTGGCTCTAGCAGCACTGTCTGTAAAGGCTGTGGGATAATTTAATGACCAGCAAGGACAAAAAGCTGAGATAACTGGAGCATCCGTATTAGCGATGTTTCCTCTCTGCAGTGCCTTAGCTCCCTCCAAAGGGCCAACCAGAGAGGAAGTAAATCTTGGTGAGCCTCAAGTGTCTCTACCCTGAGTCTCTCTTGTAAAGCAAATTGCTGTTTATTAGTGAGAAAATCTCATGTGACAGCCCCCACCTGAGGGTTGCAGGCAGGTAAATGTCCCCTCTGGATGAAGGGGATCATGGGGGCCACCAGGACCAACACTGAGGTCACCCTAGCATGGCCTTCAGAGAGAGAGGTGGCACTGGGTTGGTGATGCAGCTCTGAAGGGTGAAGTGAAGGGAGACAAACGCTGGCAGTCAGTACCTAAAATGGGACTTTTAAGTAAGTGACCTAATCTTAGTCACCCCTGAAAGCATAAACAGCTCAGGCAAGGTCATGAGGAGCCTCCTATGAGTTACCTGCTGATGAAAATGCCACCATCACTCATGCAGCTTTTGATGACCTTCAGAGCAAATGGGTTTCTTTGCTTCCTCTGATGTGTTTTACTCTGAAAATGAAGTGAGAGCACAAATTTGGTACCTTTGGGGTTTTACTCAGCCCTTTAGCTTTGGTCAGATTGATAGCAAGGAGGAAAATTTCTTTCGTAGAGACAGGAGGCAGCAACACGAGAGGCCATTCCATGTCCCAGGCTGAGTTTATCGCTGTCTGTTTTCATTCTGGACACACCAAGCAGACTCCTCCTCTTGTTTCTGCAATGCTACAGTAAGCAAATTGACATGGAATTTATAATTCAGCCTGTCAAAATAATTTTCTGAGATTAAACTGAATGTCCTGGTCTAAAAATTCAAATACACCCAGTGCTACAAGAGGAATGCAAACTCCTTTTTATTTGATTTATCAGTGGATGCTCCCCCAAAGTCTTCCTGGGGAAAGTCAAAAACCATGTGTGTCTTGTAATTAGATCTAAATGATTATGAAATTTTGGGAAATTGGTGTTTATGACACCTGCTGGGGTACACTTCCTCCTCCCGCTGAGAGACGACAACGCAGGAACAAGACCAAGCCTAACTCGTCTGACCTCCTCCTGACCTATGACAGAATCACTCAACATGATTTAACTTGAAGAAGTGATGGGCTCTCGGTTGTTTGCTGAGTTGGAAAAAAATCTATTTGACTTCTAAGTACTAATTTTCATTATTTTGCATCTTACTTCAAGGGAAATTCAGAGTTATTTTGAAACCACAGGTGATATGACCCATTGAAATTGCGACAGAAGCTTCAGTTTTGTGCAGCAGATGGATAAACTATCAGTCACTCGCCTGTAGGTGGAAAAATCTTTGTTTAAGCCATTAACACTCCCTAGCGTAACACTACCTGTGGTTAGCAAAGGGAAATCTGTTTTCTTACTGCTATTTGATATTGGGAAATAACAGGAGGAGATAAGCTTTATAGCAGCACTGGAAATGTGTTTGTGGTAATAAATGAGACACATACACAGCAAAACCATCCTTGCTGCTCAGCCTACGTTGGCATAAGTCTGTCTCTCCTGCCTTCCCGTGAGGAGCCTGGGGTCAAGATAGTCCAGGGATAGGCAATGGACGAGGGGAAGAAAGGACAAAGAGCACTGTGACTCATCCCACACTTTCACCATTTCACGTGGCAGTGGCAGTAAGGCAATTAGGGCTGGTTGCAGTTCTTGTAGTGCACCCATCAGCTGCAGCACTGTCATCTTGCTATGGAGAGCAATGCTTTGCAGCAGAAATTGTGTCCTTAGCTGCTCTCATTCATTTCCACACAATCTGAACATCCGGATCCAAAAGGGGGATGGCTTCCAAAGAGAGGAGGCACAGATGTTGGGAAATCCAGGAAGGAGGCTCATCTAAGTACTTAAATATGTAGCTGCTTAAGTGAATGGCTTACCCATGGAACCTTATGCTTCTGATAGGCCCCATCCAATAGTCACTGAAGTCAATGAAAAGATGCCCCTAGAGTCAGATGAGGTTAAACTGCACTTGGAGAAACACATTTATGCTCCTTTGAAATGCTGTAGTCCATCCATCCATCACATGGCCCTTGACTTCCACATTCCCTCTGAGTTATTGATTTCCATGCTCCAAACACGTGCCTGTTACAGTGTTGCTGGCCAGTCTCACTGCTGTTTGCTGGAAGTGATTTCTGCCCAGTAACTGAACAGAGGTCATAGCATCTTTTGCAGCTTGTTATACCTTCTTTCTTGCGGTTTTCCCATGTTGGTTCCTGAAGCATCCCACACAGCCACACTAAAGGGCATGTACTTCCTCAAGCAGCATGTGCTTTTGCATTTCCCTTCTATCCTTGTTCTCTTTTACAATACTAGGGCCAAATCCACAACAGATATAAATCAGGCATGCAGCCACTGGAGCTTGGATTACTTTGTCCCAGCTGAGGATCCCTGGGGCACCCAGGAACTCTGTATCTGAGTTACACAGGCCCTCGAAGTTCCTGAAACAAGAACGTTCTCCCAGTCCTGCCTTGCGCAAACCAGGTGAATTCTGTCGTTTTTCCACACAATCCCTCTCCACCAGAGCTCCCTCCAGTGCTACAAGCTATTTATAAGGTAACTGCGACTGTACAGAACACCCTGATTCTCAGCAGGTGATGATTCTCATCAGGGTGTTGGATGCTCCTCCAGAAACAGCCTCTACGTGTGCACGGTCTTTTCCTGATTTCCCCCCTTTCCTCTTTCCTTCCTCTGCTGCTGTTTTCAATCACGGCTGCCCGGGCAGCGTGGTGGTCAGGCTTAGAGACTTGCTAGAACTGGATTCAAGATTTATGAGAACTAGATGTAACCAGGCCTCTCCCAGAGGTTTGGGAAGAACAGCTGGAGTCTGGCACTTTCCATCATGACAAGGACTATTAAAAACTAAGAGCTGAACTGAAAAAGCCAGGGGGAGGCAGGAGGGGGGCAATGTTTAGGCTTAAAATGCAAAACAAGTGCCTGCAATATCCAGGCTGTCTGCACAGGGGCCAATTCTGACAGCAAACGGCTTTCGCAGCTGCTGGGAGCTGGGCTTATTTTAGAAACCACTTCAGAAACAAGAGGTTAAAAGCAAGGAGGGAGGGCTGTGCATGTGTGTGTGTGTGTGTGTGTGTGCGATCCCGCTGCTCAAAGCTCTGACTCCAGTGTATGATGGAGCACTTCACATCCTGCACGGTCTGGAGGCCGTTTCGGTTGGTCCACCCCACCCAGCGCTGAGGTAATGGCCCCGGCCGGCTGTGTTTGTCGACATCGCTAAGGCGTGCGTGCGTCCGGCCCGCCGCGCCAGGACGGCAAAGCTGCTCTGTGACGAGGAGGGAGAGGACACTATCTCTGCACTGCTCAGCACTCCCACCCCATTGTTGTCCCCCGTCATGGCGGTGTCCCGCCTCTCCCATGCACAAGGGGTGCTGGGGTCTCCTGTTATAGTCACCAGGCTTGCCACCAGGAGTGGATGGGAGTCTGGAAGGAAAAATGGAACTGGAAAATTGTGAGGAGTCACCAGCACAGTCTACTGTCCACAGACTTTTCTGTCTACAGCTAGCATGTGCTTTCACTGGTGACAAGGGGGGGAATGCACCAGCACAGTAAGGTTGGTTGCATTCATTCTTCCCAAAACCACCCCCAGAAAAGCAACCAGATCTAAGAAGTGAAAGTAGAGAAAGTGCTGATAGAAAGTCAAGTCACCCTGTCCAAGGACTGTGTGAATTACATTTCTAACCATCCACTTGCAAAGCAATGCGCTTGGACTCAAGGCCATCACATACATCATTTCCTTAACCTCCAAGCCAAGTGGAGGCTTTTTGTTCCCATGCAGTACCTCATGCTTTGAGGCCTAAAGTTGTCTGAAGAGGCAGTGGTGCATTTGGGCCTGTGTTTCCCCATCTCCACCTGTGTAGGATCTGACATCTGACCTGGCTCATGGGAGCCATTCAACTAAGCTGAAGTCAACACCCAGGAATATCAGAGAAGAATCAGTAAGAGAAAAAATGTTGGTATTTACAAGATGTACATTTTTGTTTGAAGAAATCTCCCTGATTTTGGAGATTCCGCAATATCATTTCAACATAGTTCTTAGTGGTATGTAAAACAGGGCACAGGAGGGTAAACAATGGGAACAAGATTATCAGTGCTTTGATAGAAATATTTGTTTCTGGCTTCCTCGTGTTTTATTGTTGCTGTTTGTTTCTTTCTTTTTTTTTTTTCCCCCCAGAATGTTAAACAATCAGAATTATTCATTAATTTTTTCATTGACTTTTTGGTAGTACACTGCTTTGGGTAAGGAGATATGAAGAAATTTGAAATACAAGAAATTCCTAACAGGTGACATTTTTCTGCTTGGTTTTGTCAGCTCAGGCAGATCTGATGGGAAAAAAACATTGCTGTCAACTTGAGCCTCTACAAATCTATCACTTAACTCTACAAAACCTATTTCTATGAACCCATCAGACAATGACCTTCCATGTACCCCAATGACCTCCACTATCTCTGCCTCTACTATCCACTATGCAAACATGGAGCAGAAAGAGGGCCTCCAAAAGTTTGTAACATCTGCCAAAAGAAAAATCAGGTTACTGCCCCAAACTTGTTGCTATTCTATGGGAGACAAGGGCAGAATCTGGCCCCATGGGGTTTCACAGAAGCAAGATGTTATTGTGCTAAGGCTGCAGGCTCATAGATCTGCTAGGGCACAAAAAAAAATAAAAAAATTACAAGCTCTGTCTTGGTGGAGGAACATGAGGAGCACACGTTCGGCCAAGCTGGTGGGCACCATTCTTCCTGCTCTCAAGGCTCATTGGGCTCTGATATGTGCAGAAAAACAACCCCATTTCCTCCTGTTGGAGTGGGGGCTTCAGAAAACCCAAATTTCAGCCCATGCTATTAAAACTAACAGTTGCCACATGTAAATATTTGTGTTGTTAGCCATCTCACTTCATCTGTGAAGCTCCTAAAAACAAATAGCCGAAAGCAGCCCTGACTGTTACAGTAGGCCCAAGATGTGATGCGGCCTTCAGAAGCCAAACCAGTAGGTCCAGGAGGCTGAAGGGACCATGAGCTTAGACACTTGCTGGTGGATCAGCATGATGCTTGTGGAATGGTGATGATCCCATCTGCCAATTGGGTTACCATCACTGGTTCTGGCTTTGAGAAACCAAGAATCCTGGTTTCTCAGGGTCCCTGTGAGTGTGTCATTGGAGGACCATCACAAGCACCAATGAAACAGCTCATGCTCCACATATGAGGAACCCATGCCCAACCTCTGATTGTGAACCAACCTCTCCAGTGTTAGATCCTCCAGACCTCTCTACCAGAAGAAGCACAGGATGAGGAAGAAGTTCCTCATCCCTGCTGAGCATCAAAGAGTTCTAATGCTCATCTATGCACATTGCACTGGATGGTTTGGGCCCGGAGAGAGGAACAGGAGGGATAAAAGCATTCATGGCTGCTTGTGCCACTAACCTATGTAACACTTATATATGGTCTTGTGTATTACCACAGTTTTCTTCAGTCCAGCACAAAAATTACAAAATGAGGTCTCTACCATGCTTGTCTCCAGGGCTCTACCCTTTGGTGTTTAGAAGTGAAGTGTATAATTATACAAGATTTTTTCTTCCCTTGCAAGATGTGAAATCTGGATCATTTCTGCCTTTCCTTGATGGCTGTCCAAGCAGAAGTTAAAGCTCTCACAGCAGTTTCTAAAATCCCTGTCTAGATAACACAGCGGATAGGTTTCAAGGTTATTCTCAAGAGTGTAATGGCAGTATTTCTTCTTCACCGCAATGCCATGATCTAATGCACGGTTTCAAGAAGCTTTAAGACAACTTTCAAACTGGAAAGTGGGTTTTTTATTAAAAATAATAATAATAATAAAATAAATAAAATAAAAAAAGAAGAGAAAAGGGAAGGGAAAAATAAAAGAAAAACCAAGATCCTCTCAATTCCAGTCTGCTTTCTTGACTTCCTTTGTGCTGTTTTGAATAAGTTAAAAAGCAAACTGGGAAAATTTAATTTACACCAGGGGAAAAAAATACTGCTGTTTAAGTGAAAAAAGCCCACAGTGATACTGTTCCACTTCAACAAGTATTTGTAGCATATCCTATATACGTATGGGGTATATATATACACACATATATATATATAAATGTTTTTCCCCTCAGGGTTTTCTTTTTAAAGATTTTTGCCTTTTCACATGTGAACTGTAAACAGACTGACAGATGGAATTCTTTTGTATAAACTGTTTCAGATACACTATTCTTCCATGCCTGTGTCAGTTGTTTACAGTATCAAAAAGCCACAGATACGCCTAAAAGTAAGGAAAGTTGGAATTTCTGCCAAACATTTGGATACCATCCATCCTTAGAGGCTATACCCTCACTGCATCGGGTGGTGCTGAGGAACTTCTTGCTAGAGGCTTCTCCACAAGATGCGTGACAGCGGGAGACTGGGCTATCTTCAAAGAAAGGGCTGGGGAGGGAGAAAGAGAGTTTTGCAGACTGTAGACCCCAAAAACTGCTGCTGCCAGTGTCTACACTCAGTAATGAGTGCCTAATAGACAAGTGGCTGCTGGGCTGGCGCTGGGAATGTTTGGAGTTCTCCATGTGGGTGGTACACAATCCCCACAGCTCTTCTGTGTGTGTTTTTTCCTTCTTTTCCTGCCCTAGATGCCGGGCAAAGGGCCTAATCTAGGGGGCTGTCATGTACTAGACAGTATTCAGGGATCTACAAGGGTGTGACTTCTGGCGAATGAGCCTTTTATCAGTCTAGTTCAGACCTTTGAAGTGTGCAAAAAATTCAGCTTTTGAATAGAGTCCTCTCAAGAGGTCTCATCCAGGGAGAGCCTATTCCACTCAAGGAACTGGTTTAAGCTCTCCCAGCCAGTGAGTTTCTCAGCCCTGTCACAACAACAGCTGTACTGAGTGGTTCTCAGCATCGTGGCAATTCTATGTTGGCAATCCTCATTCCCCCTGAACTCTACTTCTAGCCCTTACTCTGACAAATGCTGCACTCTAGTAGTTTTCAGTCATTGAAAATACCCTCAAATCCTTTGCACTGCTTCTTTTCTCTCTAAACCATTATAGGGGTTTGCCTGGAAGGGGAATGGCTACTGCCATGGGACTGGGATGGGTTGTGTGCTGGAGTGAAGTACTACCTTGAGTGGGCTGCAGCTCATGAAAATTGGAAGAGCCCTCCAGGTCTTGCAGATCTTTGCAAAGAGCACACACATGTACTGAATCTCTGCAATAAGGATCAGTGGAAGTCCAGACATGCAGTGGGAGTAAATGGATGTCTGATGTCCTTCTAGCAGCAGGGAAAGGAAAGGGAGCAAGGTGGTCAAGGTTCCCTGCAGCACTGAGTAGGACCCTGGACCTTCAAATTCGAAAGCCTGAAATGGACAAAAATTATCCAGATGATAAATTCTTCTCCAAGATAGTGAAAAAGAGAACTCCTGACACAGAAGAAGGTTCTGCTGGCTTCAGAGTTCAGAAAAAATTGAAAAAAGGGGCCTCTGAATAGAAATGTGTAGGATTTGCTCCCTTGAAGGTCTCCAGAGATCATCTTGGAGGTTGAACCCCCTTCTTTCCCAGAAGANGTTAAACAATCAGAATTATTCATTAATTTTTTCATTGACTTTTTGGTAGTACACTGCTTTGGGTAAGGAGATATGAAGAAATTTGAAATACAAGAAATTCCAAACAGGTGACATTTTTCTGCTTGGTTTTGTCAGCTCAGGCAGATCTGATGGGAAAAAAACATTGCTGTCAACTTGAGCCTCTACAAATCTATCACTTAACTCTACAAAACCTATTTCTATGAACCCATCAGACAATGACCTTCCATGTACCCCAATGACCTCCACTATCTCTGCCTCTACTATCCACTATGCAAACATGGAGCAGAAAGAGGGCCTCCAAAAGTTTGTAACATCTGCCAAAAGAAAAATCAGGTTACTGCCCCAAACTTGTTGCTATTCTATGGGAGACAAGGGCAGAATCTGGCCCCATGGGGTTTCACAGAAGCAAGATGTTATTGTGCTAAGGCTGCAGGCTCATAGATCTGCTAGGGCACAAAAAAAAATAAAAAAATTACAAGCTCTGTCTTGGTGGAGGAACATGAGGAGCACACGTTCGGCCAAGCTGGTGGGCACCATTCTTCCTGCTCTCAAGGCTCATTGGGCTCTGATATGTGCAGAAAAACAACCCCATTTCCTCCTGTTGGAGTGGGGGCTTCAGAAAACCCAAATTTCAGCCCATGCTATTAAAACTAACAGTTGCCACATGTAAATATTTGTGTTGTTAGCCATCTCACTTCATCTGTGAAGCTCCTAAAAACAAATAGCCGAAAGCAGCCCTGACTGTTACAGTAGGCCCAAGATGTGATGCGGCCTTCAGAAGCCAAACCAGTAGGTCCAGGAGGCTGAAGGGACCATGAGCTTAGACACTTGCTGGTGGATCAGCATGATGCTTGTGGAATGGTGATGATCCCATCTGCCAATTGGGTTACCATCACTGGTTCTGGCTTTGAGAAACCAAGAATCCTGGTTTCTCAGGGTCCCTGTGAGTGTGTCATTGGAGGACCATCACAAGCACCAATGAAACAGCTCATGCTCCACATATGAGGAACCCATGCCCAACCTCTGATTGTGAACCAACCTCTCCAGTGTTAGATCCTCCAGACCTCTCTACCAGAAGAAGCACAGGATGAGGAAGAAGTTCCTCATCCCTGCTGAGCATCAAAGAGTTCTAATGCTCATCTATGCACATTGCACTGGATGGTTTGGGCCCGGAGAGAGGAACAGGAGGGATAAAAGCATTCATGGCTGCTTGTGCCACTAACCTATGTAACACTTATATATGGTCTTGTGTATTACCACAGTTTTCTTCAGTCCAGCACAAAAATTACAAAATGAGGTCTCTACCATGCTTGTCTCCAGGGCTCTACCCTTTGGTGTTTAGAAGTGAAGTGTATAATTATACAAGATTTTTTCTTCCCTTGCAAGATGTGAAATCTGGATCATTTCTGCCTTTCCTTGATGGCTGTCCAAGCAGAAGTTAAAGCTCTCACAGCAGTTTCTAAAATCCCTGTCTAGATAACACAGCGGATAGGTTTCAAGGTTATTCTCAAGAGTGTAATGGCAGTATTTCTTCTTCACCGCAATGCCATGATCTAATGCACGGTTTCAAGAAGCTTTAAGACAACTTTCAAACTGGAAAGTGGGTTTTTTATTAAAAATAATAATAATAATAAAATAAATAAAATAAAAAAAGAAGAGAAAAGGGAAGGGAAAAATAAAAGAAAAACCAAGATCCTCTCAATTCCAGTCTGCTTTCTTGACTTCCTTTGTGCTGTTTTGAATAAGTTAAAAAGCAAACTGGGAAAATTTAATTTACACCAGGGGAAAAAAATACTGCTGTTTAAGTGAAAAAAGCCCACAGTGATACTGTTCCACTTCAACAAGTATTTGTAGCATATCCTATATACGTATGGGGTATATATATACACACATAT
>VXAB01000279.1:132132-193661 GCA_013399175.1 Odontophorus gujanensis
GAAGTACTACCTTGAGTGGGCTGCAGCTCATGAAAATTGGAAGAGCCCTCCAGGTCTTGCAGATCTTTGCAAAGAGCACACACATGTACTGAATCTCTGCAATAAGGATCAGTGGAAGTCCAGACATGCAGTGGGAGTAAATGGATGTCTGATGTCCTTCTAGCAGCAGGGAAAGGAAAGGGAGCAAGGTGGTCAAGGTTCCCTGCAGCACTGAGTAGGACCCTGGACCTTCAAATTCGAAAGCCTGAAATGGACAAAAATTATCCAGATGATAAATTCTTCTCCAAGATAGTGAAAAAGAGAACTCCTGACACAGAAGAAGGTTCTGCTGGCTTCAGAGTTCAGAAAAAATTGAAAAAAGGGGCCTCTGAATAGAAATGTGTAGGATTTGCTCCCTTGAAGGTCTCCAGAGATCATCTTGGAGGTTGAACCCCCTTCTTTCCCAGAAGACATGGTTTGGCAAATATGCTGTTGTTGTTCATCAGGACGTATATTCACTTGAATTTGGAGATCAGGATGGTACAAGTACTAAACACTTAGGGGAAAAAATCGCCATTAGAAAAGAAAACAAAAACATAAAGCAAATAAATAAATAAATAAACAACCACAAACAAAGCAAACAAACCAAAGAAAACAATCGTCAGTTGACCAACACGTTCCACCCCAGGATTTGCCATGAGAAGTTGCTCTCTGTCAAGTAAAGCCCATAATCTCTGTTGGAACAAAATCAGTCAGATATTTGTCTGCATGCATACTGGCAATGATTGGGATTGGGAGTGTGAATCCGGCACTGCCCTCTCCTGGATGGATATCTGGAGCCAGCCCAGCACCCAAGAAATGCACGAGATATGCAAGAAAAGGCCTAAGAAGTTTCTATTTAGTTCTGCACTCTGCAAGGTGCCAGACCTCTCCAGGCCTCTACTAGTCCTCTGCACCACAAATGTCTAAGCACTCACTTTGTAAAGTCTGTCTCTATCCACTTTTTTGATTAAAATCCTCAGTTGGAAGTCAAACTGACCTCTATCAAAGATTGATCACTGAGAGCCATAGGCAGTGATGGTAGAAGCCATCCTTGTGCATTCCTAGTTCACTGTTGGTGAGAGAACCAGAGCACAGTAACTACAAAGAGATGAACTTGGAGGATGGACAGAGTGCAAAGGAATCTCCTTGTGGAGAACTCCTACAACAGATCACACTTTTGGAAGCTCACTTTGGCTCTGAGATGGAGAACACCAACACAACGGTGTGCAGGGTTTTGATGGATTTTCAATTGTGCAGGTTTTAGCCTAATGAAGTTGTGGATGCTTCATCCCTGAAGTTGCTTGAGGCCAGGCTGGATGGGGCCATGGGCATCTTGATCTGGTACCTGTGTAGTGGTAGGAAACCCTGCCTGTGGCAGGGGGGTTGGAACTGCGGATCTTTGAGGTCCCTTTCAACCCAACCTTTCTGTGATCCTACAGAGGTCCTTCCTGTAACACAGGCAGCACTGAGCTGCTCACCCAGGTTCCTCTTGCTCAAGGGGCAGAGAGCTGCTCTCCCATGAGCACAAGGGCTTGAGCTGCTGTTCCTGTGTTCTATGTAGCCATGGTGAGCTCTGTGGTCATGTAAACATTACACAATGGAGAGCCCCTGCTGTCTGAGGGCAGCGGAGGCAATACCGGGCTCCTCCTCTTTGGACTATTTTTCCTGGGGGAGTGCAGCACTTCACGACAGCAAGCTCTGGAGGTGCCAGCAAGCCTGCAGCCCTCTCAGAATTATGCTTGTATTGCTGAGGGGATGGGTCACATTTCTGGGAATCCACCCTGACCTCCTCTGGTGATGTTCTGGCTCTCTGAGGACAGAGAGAGGGAACAAATAGATGCTTCTTACCCAGCTGCTGGTTCCACTTGTGGAACTTCACGGCTCTGGGTGACTAAAAAACTCCTGGATGCTTGCATGTGGGGCCTTTCCTTCTGGACAGACCTCCAGGAGGTATGGTCAGGACAAGGCGATGGTGTGGGTAACACTTTCTGGGGACAATGGGGCAGGAAGAAGCAGCAAAGAGCACTCTGGATCTTCCCATTCACTCTTAAGGGGTGACAGCAGGACACATCTCCAGCACAAGTCCTCGTTATGCTCCTAGACTTGGGGGCAACATGGCTCAAAGGTAAGACCTCAGCCTTGTCTGTGATAGCGAAACACCTACGGGCACGTTTTGTTCCTCACAAAAGCATTGTCTCCTGCTTGGAGAAAGGTAGGATCCTGTCCTGCAGCTAAATTTAAGACAAAATGGCAAACTATTTGCCACTGGCGAAGCTATTAATTTGCATGCTGAATTTTTCTTTTTGACAAAATTGCAGGAAGAAAGAAAATACAGACAGACATCTTTAGCCCTTCACGAGAAGACAGCTGCTGGCTGGCCTGGTGGGAAGCTTCAGCCCCTCGACGTACTGAGAAGTAAAGCAAGATTAAAGCTCTGCCAGCATGTCACCATGGGTGCTTTTGTAGGAGCAGTACGAGTACGATGAGCAAACCTGTGACTGCCTATTGGAAACAGATTTTTCTTGACACAGAAGCAATCTCTTTGGAACAAGAGCCCTGACCAAAGCTGGGCATCAGAGAAGGGTTTACAGGGAGTTGCAGGGGGGAAGGAAACGTGCCAACGGGACAGACAACGTTGCCTTTTGTTTTAGTTTGTAGCTCTGATTGTTGAATGCTTTTTGATTTCACAAGAATCTCTGGATTTTGTCAACTTCCTTCAGAGATTTTGCTGGGAAAAATGGTAACTGTGCTGAATGTTGTCCTTTCTCAACAAAACTCAAAGTTTTCATTCACATCAAAATTTTCTATGGACAGCAATGCATGTTCCTCAACCAGCAGCATAAACATGTTGAACACTGCATTACTCTCTAGATATTTGTATTCCAACAGCAGGAACTCAGGTCAGAGTCTCTTTCTGCTGGCCCTCCCATAGAAAGAGACAACCATACTCTGAGGACTTCATAATCAGAATGGAAAAAGACGAAGGACAAGAGAAAAGAAAGAAAAAAAAAACAAAACAACTATAAATATGCTTTTACAGATGGAGTCCTGAGGTGGCAGAAGATGAAGTGATTCATTTGACGTCATAATCACAGGAAAACTAAGCCAAAATGAAGAACTAAATCCATCCCGCTTGGAAGGCTCAGCACATATCTTTAACCACAACCCACCCTTTCCCTCCAGTGCCGTTGAGTTCTTTGTTGTTCGCAAAGGGATGGCATTTGGCACAGTGCTACTTGCTGAGGATCTGTCACCTCACAAAGGCACTTCTTGGGTGATTCATCAAGTATGCCTGGTGATCACTTGTTCACATCAGCTCCCCCTGGGGAAGCCCAGCACCTGGGTAAAGCTTTGCTTTATAATGGGCATTGGCAATGTGGATACTGGGGATTCTAGGCTCTGTCACCATCTTGGTGATAATGATAATCATGATAACAATAATAACAATATAAACTGAGTTGGCTCCAGGTAGTTTCATCCAGCTGTCTGGCTTGCTACAACCACAATGGTTGGTTTGAGCAGAGCACCCACTGCAGTGTTCCTTCTGTGGGGACAGCAGGAGAATGAGGGGTTTATCCATCATCTGGGAACCAGAAAACATGCTTGGGCTTTGTTTCATCCCACCTGGCACGCTGGTGGATCCCTGGCAGTGCTCCTCTGACCGTAATGGAAAGCATACATAACACATGACCGAAATCTGGAGATTTACACCCATTTTGCTTCCTGTGAGAGCACAAACCAGAAGGTAGCCAAGAGGACCGACCCCATTCTTTGTCCCGTTCTTTGTCCCTCTCCTGTGTTTCTTATGACTGATAGACAACATTCACAGCCCAAATGCATGGTCTGGTGATGGAGACACACCACCAGCCCCAGGACCCCAGTACTTTCCCACTTTAGTGTCTGGGGAAGCACAGTGTTGCTGAGCCCTGTGCGGGCTGGCGTGCAGAGTGGTGGGGATTAGGGCTGGAACTCACAGCATTTGGGCCATTGTGCAATGCCGGGCAGCTGGAGGGTTTCACTTTTCAGAGGGGAAAAGAAAATATGAAAAACTAGAACCAGAAAACACTTTTTTTTCACTCCTATTTTTTTTTTTTTTTTTTTTGGACCTATCCAGAGCTTTCCACAATGCTAGTGATTTAAACCAGACCTGGTATATGAATGCAGTTCTAAAATTTCTACCTTACTGAGTTACAGTGATGAGTCAAAGGACTGGCTGAAGCTGAAGGCAGCAATGTACATATACACAGCTACAGCTGAAATCTCCCCTTGCATAGACACCTTGTCAGCTAGAGCTGGATCCAGAAGGTTAATAATGTTCTGTCCTTTTGGCTAATTCTGCAAGCATGGGAAAGAGAATATGAATTTAATTTAAAATCTAGACATTCCTTCCAGCTCTGGGATGGAGAAGACAAAGCTAATTTCACCGGCAGGCGAAGGGAGTCACATCCCTAGCTCCAGGCTAAATCTGCCCTGGGAACTCACTTCTAGGAATGCTTGAGCCAGAGATATAGGTAAATGGTACCATTCTGTGGGAAAGAATGAGGTTGCATCCCAGTATGGGGTAGGGTAGAGGAGCAGGTGACTGGGATGCAGGTCAAGCATCCCAAAGGTGAGCACCTCTTACTGTCTGGGTGCAGTGGGGTGTGCCCCGACTATCTCAGCAGAAGGACCAAGGGAGGGATGTGGGCTCGGAGTTGGACTTGTGCAGGGAGTAGAGGAACTCTGCAGATAAACATCTGCCCAGTGCTGGAAGCGGGCGTGGGGCTTAGCACTCCTCAGCCCAGCCTGGATCCCTTAACATGGCCTCTGCTCCTCTTTCAGACCTCATCGCCATCTTCTGCCTTCTCATTCCCCTGCCAAATAAATCTCCTTTGAGTTTAAATAAGTGCCATAGTGTCCTAAAAGTCTTGTTGCCTCAGCGAGGAAAAAGAAAAAAAAAAAAGAAAGAAAGAAAGAAAGAAAGAAAAAAGGGAATTAAACTGAAAGAGAAATAGTAGATGTGCATCTTCTTCCCTTTGGTCTCTCTGAAGGTTATTAAGTGATGTGGGGTGACTGTGGACAGGTACATGCAAATAATAGGATCAAGGCAGCAGTACAAAGGTTTGTCTCCCAATCTTAATGCAGGTGTGGGAGACACAAACCAGGTGGCTAAAAGGCTCCTTTGTTTGAAGCTGTCAGGAGAAGAAGCTGATAATCTCATGCCTCATCCCTAAACTCTCTTTCAGCCGTGTCAAGGCATCCCCTCACATCAGGAAGTCTGCAATGACATGGCTATGTGCTAAGCTCAGTTAATGTGGTCCGAGGTTTAAACACTTCAGGTTGAAAGTGGATAATTGGTGGTAGTGGATTTTAAGAGCTCACACAGGTGCCTTTGAAAAGAGGTCAGGAGTCAAGTGCATCTCTCCTATGAGAAATGGTGAGCCTTTCCTAAGGAGATCAAAATTCTTCCACGGAGAGCCCCAGGGCCTTGTAAGAACTGTTATTAATTTAGTTCTGTATGTTCCAAATAATGGAAAAACGATACCACATGTGTACACGCCTAGGAACAGGGGCATGGTCGCTCTGACAGATAGGATTTCACCTGGCTCTCATGGGCTGTTAATTAACTAATCAGCAATCGGGAGCAGCACAGCAGCCGATCTCCAGCTGGGACACCGAAGGATGCTGCGCCCTCAGCTCAAATGGGCCCCATGGGGATGAGGACAGGCTACCAGCAAGCATCCACCTTGGGATCTGGGGGCTGCAGTGCCTCTTGTATGGATTTTCAAAGCAACACGGGTTTGGGCTCCTGGGAGTGCATCTTTGCTGCCATGGTCTGCTGCAGCCCTCTGTTGTCCTGGTCATGATGCATCATTCACAGCCCACAGGCTGAGATCTCTCCACCCCTCTCAAAGCCCTTTCTTATCAAAGAGGACTCTGCACCTAACTCTCCATCACCTTTAAAAGATGACCGCTCTCCCTCTTCACTCCATTATTACCTGGAATCATGCTTAATTAAGGGGAATTTAGAGGAAATTAACATCCAGTAATTTTCTTATGGTGGATAGTTGTTGTTTTTGGTGGGGTTTTTTGTTCGTTTTGTTTTTTATTTTTTATTTTTGTGTGTCAGTTGCAAGGCATTAGCTTGTCTAAACATGCAGCACATGAAAGCAGCTCCTGCCCATGGCATATCAGGTTGCAAAGGCTCTGCAATTGCACTGAGCTCTGCCCAGATGAGCCCTGCACCTGCCCAGAGCTGAGGGAGTGGAGCAGGGCTTGGCGTGGGGCAAAGACAGCTGGGCGGATCAGGGCCAGCAGGAGCTGGTTTTGTCCCATGCTCAGCATGTGTTTGAGTTTGCAATCTGAGCACCTGGGCTGACATGTGCCAGTAAAGCTGGAAATAGCATCATTATTACTCATATTTGCATTGCAAGTAAGGGATGACTATTGCTAACTCCTAGTGCAGATGTCTCTAGGTCTACCTATGCGAACGGCCCCTTTGCTTGGAAGATCACATAATCTGCTGGTTAGGAGCAAGCAGCCCAAATAAACACAGAGAAGGGCATCGCATGAGAGCAGGCGTATTCCAATTATGAGAGAGTGTAAGGAATTTGCTCCTTGAAAATGTTCAGATGAAATGGTTGACATTTTCTGAATGGGATGATACAGCACTGTTAGCAATGACACACCTACCAGCCCTGCTGGCTGGATGCTTTGCGAGCAGGTGTTCCTTTTGCCAATAAAATAGCTGCTCCCATCTGTCCCCCTGAAGTCTTCGGCTCTCTCTGTGGCTGGGGCTAGTCTGGGAAAGACTCCCACTGGTAAAAAGATGTTAAGGATTTGTTATTATTTGCTGTACACTTATTCGTCTTACAGTAGCGTGTCAGGGATCAGTGTGGGGCTCTGAACAGAAACAAAACCCCAAATGTGGTCCCTACTCCAGAACCTGTGAGTTCCAGCTCCCCATCCTCTGCACCACGGCTCAGGGCTTACCCATCCCAACTCAGTTTTTTATAGGGTAGTGTGAAACTAGAAATTGCTGGGATGCACAACCAAAGCTTTCCCTTCTGCAGCACAGAGCATGGGAATTACTGAAATGCTTCATTTTGTTTCAGTTTCTTAGATGAGAAATGATCAAACTGATGCTTTCCTGCAGAAAAGGTTCACTTTTGACAAAGTGATCTTTCCCAAAGGGACAAATAACTCATTCAGAGACATTTCTCCAGCTCTGGCTGTAAGGAACTTAAGAACAGCACTTCTCCTTTTTTATTAATATTGTTTGTTGGTGAAATGGCTTAATGGCTGTCGGGTCAGTTGACAGATAGGAGGTAACATTGTTCTCCTCCTCCAGCGAATGTGGTGTTTGGCATGACTTCAAAATAACCCTATTGTTTGTCATCTTCTCAGAATACACTATAAAACCCCTGTTTAAAGGAAAGATAACGTTTTCTAAGCATAAGTCAAGTGCCGGGTTGCCTTTTTTAAAGCTGCCTGATGAGAATTAATGGTGTTGGATCTCCTGTTTTAAACACATTTGGCCAGGTTTTCTGGAGGCACCTAATTTATCTTGAGGCTCTTTCATCTATTATCTAGCTGTGAGCTTGTTCGTAGCTCATCAGCCATCCTCGTTTTGACAGGGGGCCTTGTGATGAGCAGCCAACAGCGCGCAGCGGCGGGGCCGAGCATATCTCTGGCACGGAGGTGATGGGAAAGGGCTAACCTCCTGCCACTCCTCCCAGCACTCCCCAAAAACAGAAACAGAGCCCAAGACCATCACACCAAGCCCTTTGGCGTGTCAGAGTAGATCTCTGACGGGTCCCACCTATTGAGCCACGGAGCAATTGTCACCTCTTTCCCCATGTGGGAGCTTGGGGGAGTTCTGGGAAACCTCCTCTTGTCGAGGGGAAGGTCTACCTAAGAATTGCTTGGGTCAAAGCACAGATGTTGTCCATAAAGCCATCAATAAAGAGGAGAAAGACGCAGTAGCTTTGGAATAAAAATTATGTTATCTAACAAGGGGAGGGAAATAAAGATCTTATGCAAAAGTTCTTGAAACGAAGAGTAATTTTCCATGGTTTGGACACCCAGACAAGGATGATCCAGTACGTGATTCAGGACCATCACAGATGTGTAAGTTTTGGGCATCAGCTCCAAAGCCCCACCAGAATCAGGCAGAGAAGTTTTGCAAAATAAAGACATCGCCTTCTTTTTTCTGCTTTCAGAGCAATGGACGAGAGCACTTGGAGCAGCAGCGACAAAGCTGCTGGGAAGTTTGTCACCATAACACTGGCTGTTTATGCTTTGTGTGGATGAAAGAACAGCTTTCTTCAATTAGGCTTTGTGCTTCAGCTGGCAGGCGGGTGCTGGCTGTCTGAAACCCCAGCTCTCACACTGATCATCCCAGGAGCCAATGGATGCCGCACACGTCAGCAACTTTAGCGTGCCACCCAGCCAAGCCCTTCTGCTTGTGCTGGGACAAAATGGGAGAAAATGGGAGACATCCAACAGGCAACAGCAACCATGTGAATTCTATTGTATTGTCTCTGCTTTGGATCAGGCCTCATGCATTCTTCTCAGTGCTTTCCATCTTTATTCCCTGCTTCATGCAGGTGCAGGGAGCTGACATACCAGCAAGAAGCCTGCTGGTTCCTAAAGAAAAGCTCAAGCTCATTTTGAAGCCAATGGTCTTGTGGGGAAAGCAGGCTCTTTCCATTGACTTCATCGAGTTTTGAATATAAGTTGCCTGGATACCTAGCATTGTAACACAGCATGAGTGATCAGTTGATAGATATTTGTTTAATAAGAAACAGTGCATGGGAAAGGAACTGCCTTGATACTGATGTGGATTTTTAAGATGCTGATTGCACTTTGTCATGCAGTTTTGCAGACTGAGAGAGCTGGAGTTTCGTGGTTTACCGGAAGCTGATAGGAAAACCATGGCAAAAAATCAAAACACAACACCCATGGCAGCCCTTCACAGGGAAAACTTGTATAAAATAGGGCCTAGAGGAATTTGTTATAGTTTCTTGGAATTATTTTAGAGTGAAATGTGCTTCCTGGGTCATACTGTGGCAGAGAAAGAATGTGCAGGGACTCTGAGGTGTGTGAACAACAGCATTTAATAATTAAAACCAAACATCTTTATACCCAAGAAGGTATTCTCGTCAACAAAACTGTGCCAACTTTGCTCTGTTATTTCTCATCTCTCCTCTTGAGCTTGTGTCATTCACCACAGCCGTTCCACATAAGGAGGGATTCAGAGTTTGTAGTCTTCTCTGGTTAGGAACCTTGGAGGCACGGTGTAACCCTGGGTACACACAAGGCTGGTGACCCCATGCTGAAGCCAGAGCTGCTCATGCTCAGCATCTCATGCCAAAAATAGACATAGAGGATGGATGAATACCGCCAGGAAATATTTTCCCCTGCACATCTCCCATGCTGTCTCCTTAGACTGTGAATCAAGGATTTCTCGGCTTCTATTGGATATTTGGAAAAATTTCTTCTCCAAAAGAGCAGTGCTGCACTGGCACAGGTTGCCCATGGAGTGGTGGGATCGCCAGCCCTAGGGGTGTTCAAGAGCTGTGGAAATGTGGCACTGAGGGACATGGGCAATGGGCACGGTGTGGTGGGTTGAGGACCTTGGAGGTCTTTTCCAACTTGAATGATTCTGTGATTCTTAGCCGGACTTCTCCAGGATCAGAGTCAGGCCTAAGAAGCTCAGGATGGATGAGTAGCAAGAGGTATTGGTTCATGGGGAGGGAAAGAACTGTGATTCAGAGGGCAGCAATACTTCTTTGTGGCATTTCATAAATGGTTTCTGTGTGACTGAACACAATTACCAGTGCTGTTAGACCCTACAGAGAGAGAATTCATCCTCACACTCTCCATTCAGTCTCTCTGATATATGAATTTTTTTTCCTTCACAGTCTTAACAATAAGAAAAGGAGAAACCTGTGCCCATGCACAGGTACATCTGGGTCTCCTTGTCCGAGGTCCAAACGCCAGCAGGAGCTGCTCCAACCTACAACCTGGCAGACTCAAGTACCCTCATCTCTCCTGGGGATTCCCAGTCTAACCCCAGCCAAGCAGCTAAATCCCTTTAAATGTTTGGCCCTCTTCCTCAGCTCTCACTCTGTAATTCCTCATCTTGCAGGTGCGTTGTGAGATTAAACACATGAAAGACTCAAGGCACCAAATGCCGCCGTGATGAGACCCATCTGACAGAGAGATCAATTCGGGCTGGAAAATGCCTGAGATTTTTTCTGCCCAACAGTAGGGTAATTTATTCCCCCCTCAAAAGACGTGGAGTGTATTTTAAGAAAATGCAAACATGTTGATTTTCTCTACCCATATTTCTTCCTTCCTCAAATAAACTCTGCTTTCCTGCGCACGGCAGCTTTGAAAATTGAAGAAGAATCTCATTAAGTCCCCCGAAGCTTTAATTGTCCCATTTATTCCGAGGCACTCCGGAAGCCCATCTTTCAGTGGCTTGCTTGCCCTGCTAACAACTCACCGTAATCCTTTCCGTAATCCCCAAGAATGCTGATTGCTCAGGTGGCATTGGGCTCTCCTGCTGATGAATTGCAGGGTATTTCATATCCCCTCGTCACAGAGCTCTTCTTCTGCCTTGACTCTTTCAGCAAGGAGAGTCACTTTTATGTCACACATAAGGCCTTTCCCCCCTCTCCCCACCCCCCGCCCTCAGGGACCTTTTTCTCTTAGGTACACAAAAGCCAATGTTCTGGAAGCTCTTTAAAATACCTGAGCAACTGATAGTAAATGAGTCAGTTCCTGTTGTTCTAACCCTTATTTATTTATTATTATTTTTTGGCTGCTGAGAAGTTACCTCAGCTCGGGATGTTAAGGCGGTTGCACGATCTTCTGTGTTTGTGAGGATAAACATTATCTCCTCTCATTCCTGAGCTAATCAAGCTGATTTTATAAACAGCCTTTCATAGTGGAAAGGGCTTTTTTTCTTTCTTGCAAACCTTCCAGGCTGGAGTTTGGCGGATGCTGGCATGCGGGAAAACTACTGTATGTGTGTTTGCATTGCGGTAACTGCAAATCTGTCCATTTCAATCTTTGTTGAGTTAACACACTGGGCAAACTAGGTGGTTTTGCAATGACCTCATCCCAAGATCTCAGCAGAAAACAGCCCGCGTACATAGCTGAGCCTGGAATGCAGGCGAGACCTCATTCATAAACTTCCTTACCATTCCTTTACACTCAATGGCAGGAATAAAAATCAGCCAAAACAAGCAGAAATGGTGTTCCGGATTTAACCAAACGGGAAAATATATAGATGTAGGTTTTTTTATTTTATTCCATTATTGAATCAGGATGCCTTTAACCATCTGTAGGAGACTTTCTGTGGTACCTCATTCACGCTCTCCCTTGAATTATACCAGAAAGGTTATCATTAAGTTTTCTTTTCCTTTTTTTGAAGGATTTTTTTTCCTGTGATATCACCTCCTCTGTTTGTGATAACACTACCACCTGCTTAATGCCATGGCAAACACAGGGCTTGGAAAAGCATGTTATAAACCACGGGTGGTGTGAATATGCTGTAGCTCAGAGAAGAGGTCTTAATACAGTGACAGTTGTTTTGATTAAAGCTGTTAAATAGCATGGGGAGAAATGCAATTATTTTTTGCACTTTTTCTAAGGACACTATATCCTTGAAGTCCTTAGATCTGAGGTAGAGAACAGCCTATACACAAGGTTATTCTGTATTGTTGGACTGAGGACCAAAGTCAGCCAGCAACATCTGGCCAGGAGACGTCACTATCCAGTGGCATTGACTGCAGGTCAGAACAAGGCTGGCACGACTGGAGTCCTCACAAGCACTTTCTCAGTGGGATGCAGTATTATTTGGGAGCATTTTTAGCCCCAGCTTGATGGGAGTTCTACCATGCCAAGCTCTTCTGGGTCCCCCTTTGTCAGTTCAGTGGTAAAAATTGGGCTGGATGCTAGTTGCAGTCACTGGAAGAATTTGTCTTTGGTCTAATCTGAGTGCAACTAAGGAGCTCCAGCATGTGCCTCCAGCAACTTTCATTTCCAAGTGGTCTTGCTTTTCAGAGCTGGACAATCCCAGGAGGAACTTGGTTTCCAAGAGAAGATGACAGTGGGTGTATTCAGTCCAACACAGCTGTAGGTACGGTACAAACACACAATTAGAGACAGTTCCTGCCCTGGAGAGCTTGGATCCTAAACAGACAAATAGATCATCTCCAGATGGCAGGGGCTGGAGTTGAGTTGGTGGGAGAGCACACAAGTGTGTGGTACTGCTGCTTCTGGATGTAGACAGCTGGTCACAAGGCAAGGGGAGGGAGAAACGCTGTTGATGTTGGGGGGGTCAGATTCCCTGCAAACAGCCCACAGGATGGGGCAAGGATGTGGGGATAGCTGCAGGCCATGGTATGACACTTCATGGGAAGAGCTGGAGGAGGGAAGAGAGTGGAGAAGGAAGGAAGTCCATCTGTGGCAGCTCCTGCTGAAATGCAGGGGGGATGCCAACACATGCCAATGCCTGGTGGTGAAGAATGGGTGAGTGGATGTGATTTAACATTGTTTGACACTTGGGATTTTATTGTAGAAAGACGGATTGATGAGGGCATGAATTCCAGGCAATTTGTAAAGGAATAGGGCAGTGTTAAAAAGCTTTTTCACCTTTCACCACCACCAACGACATAGAGCGTAAGACACATGCCTTAGGATCAGAGAATGGGTTGCTCCAATGGAGCTAAACCAGTAGGACTTCAAAGACATACATTACAAATATGTGAAAGATAACAGAGAGTCCAGCTTCACAAGCACTGCCAGGCGTGTGCTGGGGGACTGGGTGCCTCAGCATCCCTGGATAGGCCTGGGTACTGGCAGTAAGGAGCCCAGTGAGACAGGAGATGTTGCAAGGTCTGGGGAAAGCACAGGAAAGGCAACAGCTTGGAAACAAAAATCCCTGGAAGTCCTTGTGGCAGGATTCTGAGTGTGGTGGGGATCCGACAGACATATCTACAGAAACACTGAAGAAACCTACCAGCAGTCACTGTTGGCTCAGAAAGTTCCTGATCTGCATGTTGGTGGAAGCTAAGTAAGTTCTCACTAAGGGTAATCTAAATGTTATACTCTTCCCCAAGTCTTTTGAGGCATTTGTCACTTCCAGGGGCAGGATATTGGACCAGGAAAACCTATGGTCTGGTACTCTGATTTGCTATTACTGGCCTGCTCTCTGTCATTTGCTCTGCTTTGGTCATCCTAGCATCCATTTTGAAGGCATACAGCTAAAGTGAAGAGAAGAAACCACCAGTTGCCTGGGAAAACTTCAGAGTATTTATTTCAGACCACAAGCACTGTAGGTGGCTCAAAGATTGGGGAGGATGCAGGTGAGAAGGATTTGTGGGAAAGTATTGAATTTCCAGTGGCCAAAACAATAAAGAGTAATAAGTGAGAGGCACCTCTCCAAGCAGACATGGGTTTTGCCAGAGTGGGACAAGGAGCAGAGCATCCACCAGGAGTCAAATGCCACACGCTAATTGCAGGAGTTTACCACCAAACATGGGAAAGCTTTAGTATTTAACTTGGCAAGAAGGAGGTAATTTAAATGGTATAGCAGAGATGCGGTCAGGCAGTATAAATCAATGGGCCACAAATTACACAGGAAATTTGGGTCTAGTTTTCAGAGTTGAGGGAGGTGGGAAGATGAAGGAATTAAAACCTGATACCATTAAAATATTGCTTCAGGGCAGAGAAGAACTTGCTGTAATGCTGCTTGGGTTACAGATTGCTGTTTAAAAGGGTCAGGAGCACACAGCAGGTCACTCTTTTACAAGAACTATATGGCAACATGAAGAGCAAATTTGGAGCAGGTAAGATGATGGGACTTGCATATTGTAAGACACCAGAGTAACCCCAGTTCCTCATGTGAAAAAAAGCAGTATACTGAGCTAAGCTGACTGAGGCATAATGAACTCATCAAGCCCATCCCCTACCTTCAGCTGGGCTAAACTGCTAATAGAGATGTTGATTGGATGAGGGCTCTTACAAACTGCAGCTGAAGTTAGTCCCATCAGTGTCTTTGTCTGACAAACTAGTTTTCTCAATTCTGCCACGTCAGTATGTATGGAAAGTCTTCTGTATGCACTTGGTTGTTACCAGTCTGCTAGAACCTGTTAGAACTTTACCTATTTCTACAGCTGTACTGTTTTTAGACTGCTGCAAGTTTATTATTTTAGGCGAAGAAGGAATTGCTGTGATCAGTTTGTAAGGTTTTGCAAAGTATTGCCTTTGGAAAGATACTCTTGTTTTGTTTAAAGTGTCCTCATGGCTGATAATACTTCACTCCAGATAAATGGAAAAAATGCACAACTAGTTTCTGGTCAGAATTTGTTTAGCTGCATGTTTCAGCTAATGGATCTTCTTTTTTTTGTTTGCATGTTTGTTTTCCTTTTGATACATTTAGCTTTCTTTCTAGTTGGTAAGCCTATTCCATCAAGTCTAGATGGATTTTCCAGCTGCATTGTGATTTTATTAAGTCAAGTTAATTCTCATCAGATGATTTGAAACAATCTGGTCCAACTTCTTCAGATACCTTGGTAGTTGCAAACTGATCTCTACCTACTCAGAACTGCCTAGGATCACTTCTGATAATTCAGATCATCTGTGATGCCTTTGGGGGCTGACTCAAATTCTGCTAAACCAGCATAACAACCCCCCTTGATCTAACAGGCTTTGGACCAGCCTCCCATCTCTTTGAAACAGCAGGTCATATATCTGGCAAAAGGTAAAGATTTTGGCTAAATGCCTACAAAATGCATTGTAATACAAGCCAGGGATAATCAGGAGACAAATTTTGTATAAGTGCAAAGTATTAGTACCCTTAATGATAAAATGTCCATGCTTGATATGATTTTTGGATCAGGCTTGAAAACAGTGGGCTTGAGCTACTTTTCACATGGGGATACCTTACAGGCAGCACAGAGCAGATGGAGAAGATCAGCATAAAGGAAATGAAGTGCTCCTCGTGCTAAGGGACCAAAGATCAGTGGATGCAGGCTACTGCCACTTTGTTATAACTGTTTGCACCTAAACAGGCACACTCAAAACAAAGGGAAAACCTTCCTTATGGGAAGAGGCCACGCTGAGTGGGTTATTTTCAGCTGTCAGCTAAACAACTAAACCCACCTTAGGGACTGTCTCTGAACATCTGCTGGTTCCCCCTCAGGAGATTCTTTTCCCAGCAGTTTCAGCAAGGTCCAAGTCAAACAGAGGACCTTAGGGAAGGATGAGGCCCCTTTGCTCCCACTTCATCAAAGGAGGTTCAGATTGGATGCTGGGAAATGTTTCTTCTCACAAAGAGCGGTGATGCACTGGAAGAGGCTGCCCAGGGAGGTGGTGGGAGTCACTGTCCCTGGAGGTCTTCAAGAACTGGGAATATGTGTCACTGAGGGACACGGTCAGTGGGGATGGGGGGGGGTTGTGTGTGGTGATCTTGGAGGTCTTTTCCAACCTGAACAATTCAATAGTTCTGTGATATCCTTCATCTGTGCAGATCAGTAGAGCACCCAGTGTTGACCCAAGAAGCTGTACCCAGAACCACATCCCAGCTCCAGACAGTTCTGAACCCCTTCAGATATCAAAGAGCCTCAGATATAACAACATACCAAAATGTCATCTGTGCAAGGATGTGGGGGCATAAACAGAATTTAAGAGCTGCCATTTAAATAAAAGACCCTCCCCCAGCCATAGCACACTGTGAGGATTTTGGCCGGATGCTGCTGCTTCTTGGGCTGTGGGGCTGGAACTGCAAAGTAGTTGAATCAAGAGAGTGGCCATACAGAAAGAAATTGTGGAGGAATATGGAAAAGATCTGTCTGCATCACAGCACTTGGTTCATCTCCTTGGCAGGGCCCTTTCTATCAGCAGCAGTGCCTAATCATTAAATAGATGGGCTGAAAAACCACTTTGCAGTATAGATGGGCTGAGAACATAAGCATAGTTTTAAATCCACATATAGGCAGTTCATTCACAGAGTTTTTCCAGAGGACTGTCATTCCTGGGGCCCAAATGACCACATGGCACAAACGGATCCATTTAATAACAGTGGGATCCCTGCCCATGCCTAATGTGCACATCTCCTGAAAAGCTTAAGCAGCCGTCACAAGATGCTCCACCCCAACTGAAGGTGGCACTGAGGGACATCTGCCTTTTGCATGGTGTCACCTCATGGGGCTGGGACACTGCCAATGAAAGTGAATTTACACCAGGGTGTTTTTGCCTACTGACTGTTGACTACGGTTTTTTGTTGTTTTTTTTTTTTTTTTTCATGTATCCAACAAACACAGAAAAAATAATGAAATCAAGTATACCTAGTGCCCAACATCATACCTGCTACATTTTTTCCTCCTTCTCCCTATAAGCTCCTTGCCTCACAGTTTTATTTATTGTATGTCTCAGGCCATAATCAAGCAATCTGTTGTGTAAGATATGAGCAAAAGGACATCAAAAACCCCTTGGGGAAACCATAGAAAAGCTATCCATGCTTACTGAGAAAAGACAAGGCCCAGGAGGATGCGGTAACTCAAGGTCTTGACAGCAAAATATCCCCAGACTCCTGCACCTACAAACCCCTTTTTCTTGGAGCAGTCCTGAAGTGTTCTCATCTCTCAGGAATGCAACATCTTTCTTAGAAGCACGAGATGGATGGGCCACTGGAAACACACTACTTGGGAGAACATCGAGACCGGGGAGTTCTCAGCAGGATCTGAACAGCCAGTGTTTCACAGAGAGGTTATTCTCCCATTTGTTGTGGTTATTGATTTCTTAAAAATGTGAATCTATTTTTTGTCCTGGTCCTCCAGCTTCCCACTCAACAGCGCTGTTTTTCAGCTTGGTGTTCTTTCTGATCATCCAGTCATCTCCTTGTGCTCCTGCAGGAGCGACCTTGTGGGACTGTGCTAGTCCTTCACTTGCTGTGTCTCACCTCCAGTGGTGGCTTGTAGGCATGAGTGCTTCCAATGGAAATGCGCAAGTAGAACATTTAGGAAACAGCCAGGTCATCTGGTATTTCTGTCACTCCTGCTTACACTTAGCATTGCATGGGTGCCTGAATGCAATATCTGAAGTGTTTCTTGCCTGATTTTCATTTGTGTAGTATGCAGGATCAGCTGATGTTTGTCTTCGTGTAATATGCCTTTGATCTTCCTTTGAGCCCTACTAAGTAACCCTTAATATGTGTCAAGTGACTGTGACTATGACTATAGGAATGCACCATCCGAGCACACAAAAATGAGGTTTCTGGCTCCTCTGATTGTCAAACAGAAAAGAAGTGGCTGATTTTCCTTTCTTTACAGAACCACTCTATATGGACACTAAACTGAGACCTGGGCCAAGAGCTGAGCTGCCTCACGCATCCACTTCCATTAAAAAAGAGTTGCTGGTGCCTTATAGAGGTGACGATCCAAACTGCCCCTAGAGAAAGCACTCTTGCTTGTATTTCATTAGAGATGGAGACTGTGTAACTTGGGGCCAACAACTCAGCCCTTGCACTGAGAACACAGAAGATCTGATTGAAGCCTTCACTTTCAGAAGAAAACACGGGATGTGAAATCACCCCCTCTACAAGGAGGCAAAGCTCAGGTGCTGTTTACTTCTGGATGGAGTACACAAGGATTTGCTATGTGTATCAGCAAAACATGAAGACAACTTGACCAAAGCTGAGAAGGTGATACCATATCAGTGGAGAGTGTGCCAAAGGCTGAGGTCTGAAACAAGAGCAGATATTGTAGGACTACTCAGGGACATGGTAGAAAAGACACTGCAAAAGTCCAGTGAAAGCATGTACCTTTTACCCCCAACAAACACAAATGTTATGTGCTCAGATCATCTTAGAGAGAAAACAGGGGCACTTCCCACTCACAGAAGGAATGGAGATAAATGTTTTATTTACAGGGTGCAGATTCCCTAGAAAGCAAGCCCCTGTTCTACAGAAGAAGAAACCTCTTTTGTTCAAACTACACGAAATATCAAGTAGGATGGAGCACTGGGACACGAGTTACAAACAAGATTGCTGCTGCTATTAATTCTGTTTGCTGAGAGGCAATCTCACACAGCAGCATCCATAACATGGTGTCTACCAGTCAAATTATGACAGGAACAGATAGAGTTTACCACTGCAGCATGGGCTGAAAAGTTTCTTTTTCCACTAGTGACTCTGCTTGCAGTTCTCCTTGTTTGCTGATGAACTTCTGGACAGTAATAAATTGACCTTCAGCTGTTGTCTGGAAGCTTTTCCTCTATTTCAAGCAAGTGATTTGAATTCTTTCTAACTTCCGATCTACAGAAGAGGATTCCTAAAATTTTCTGGAGTTGTTGTGAAGATTGTTGATGTGCATGAGATACTCATGTTGGGATTGTGGGCCAAGGAAGCGTCCCAAGTCTGCACTCAGGGGAAGAGAAACAACATTCTCAGATTTTGAAGAAGCATTGCTGTGAATACACAGTAAAGCAAAGAGGTCAACGCTACCCATATAACAAATTTGCTATTAATATTGGAGAACAGCAGGTAGCTTTGCAGAAACAGAAGCCAGTTCATGGGCAAGAAGACAGCAGATGAAACAGATGCAATGAATTCTGAAATATTATCAGAAAGGGAAGAACAACAACAGATCCCAAAGTCGTGGCCATGGTCACAGCCATGAGACTTGACTTCAAGGAGCCAAGGGCCCCATCCCTCCCACCCTCTGCTCCTTCCTCCATTCTAAGGATGTAACTATTCACACATGCTCCGCTTCTCAGGCAGGATTGTCCCTTCCCAAGATTACCCCAAGATCCTGTTTTCCTGCCCCGTGGTGCAGTTTCCCTGCTAGGTACCTTCAGTCTGCAACAGAGGCTCCTGCAGAGTGTGATTTTGTAAGAGTCAGCCACTACACTTAAGCAAACATTCGTTGCCTCTAAGTTCACAGCTATAAATAGGGGCTTTCATGAGGTGGTGCCCGCAGAAGTTCTGGCACAAAGTTTTTAACATTTTGAATGAGTGGGGCTTGATGGGAATCCTGTTGCCTGCCGGGCTTGGCAAGCTCTGCAAACCTGTTTGGGTTGAAACATGCCGATATCCAACAGAATGAGCTGTTAGCCTGGCTGAGACCATTTCAGCTTATTGCATAAGTGACTTAGACAGATGTTTAACGGATTTATGTAAGGCTGGCTGAAGTCAAACACAGGTGTATGAGATGAAAGGGGAATGGGAAAAATGCACTGTGAAGATCATTTTTCCATTTCTGTATTTTTTTTTCCCCTGGCTGTTGATTCTATTGCCCTTTCCATGCAATTTCCGTGCTGTGAGTCACCGAGAAAAAAATACACACACACACACACAAAAACCCACTATTTTTATTTACTACCAGCAAGGAATGAAGTTTTACACAAAGCTGTGCTGTAGCTGTACTCACTTCTCCTATTTCAGCTGTCCAGTTTATTTCTGCTCCAGCCCAGCTGCGTTTTGCTCCCAAGATGTGCTGAGCAGACATTGCCACTCTGAGGAAGGGGAGAAAATGAAAGGTAGATTCTTGCTGCAGACTGCTCACTATTTGACCTTCCCAGCATGTTGTACATGACATTTTCATGCTTGGATTTGGAATGTCTTCAGCAGCAGCAATGTAAGCTTTCTCCTCCTGTGGTGCAGTACTGGTTCTCAGAGCAAAGTGGGTCAAGATGTGGTCCTTGAGGAGCATTCACCAGCTAAGCATCTCTTGCAACCTTCTCTCAGGGCTCTGCACAAGAACATTGTCTATAGAGATAAAATATCACCTTGCATCAGGTCCTCAGCCCCCACACCAAACAGTGGGCACCCACCACCAGGCAGCTTTAGTGGTGAGGAGCAGAGAGGAAGGAGCAGTAAGATGTGCCATAGTGGGCTTCTGCCAGCTCATCTAAAACACACAGACAGTGTCCTGGCTCTCCAGGGGCACAAGGCAATGAATGCTCCTTGGCTTGTTTCACAAAAGTGATTTAGGCACACAGCAGGTCTGCAGTAGTGATGAATATTTCTAGAAGTATCTCATCTATCAAACCATCCCCAGCAACTGAAGGCAAAACCCGGTGCATGTTTTTCTGTTGGTGAGTCGCTGAAATGTGTTAGCTGAGGATGATGAGAGTGTCTTTAGCCCTGGATGGCCAAGGGATGGTGTTGCCATTGTTGCCATTGGCCAGGCACTGATACAGGCTGCCCAGGGAGGTGGTGGGGTCCCTGACCCTGGAGATGTTTGAGGACCATGGAGATGAGGCACTGAGGGACACAGTGAGCACAGTGGGGCTGGGCTGGGGTTGTGTTTGGGGATCTCAGAGGTCTTTTCCAATCTGAGTGATTCTGTGATGTATGCCAAGTTCAAGGGGGGAGATGGAGAGAACAGTGATCCTGGAAAGTCTTGGAAGAGAAACAGAGGAGTAACTATAGCTTGGGGACGAATCCCCAGTGGTCACTCCCCATAGCTGTGCCCCCAGCCCGCAGGTGGAGCAGAGCAGCCCAGCACTGAGGTTGGCCCTGGAGCTGGTAGCAGAGCCAGGAGCTGAGCTCACATCTCCTGGCTCCCCAGCCAGTCCCAGACCCACGGGGCCATTTTTTCCTCTCTGTTCTGCCTCATTAGCACCAGTAAGCACTTCTGTCATCAGGGACATGCATGCTCTGGTGGGGAGTGTAACAGAAATGCCTATTAATAAATGATATAATACTTTCCAGTTTTCAAGGCTCTCTGTGGTGTCCACTCAGCAGCCCTGGCTGATTCAGGCTTTTTTATTTACACCCTCGGCACTGCCAAATCTGTTGCTTGCCACAACCTAGGCTTACCTAGAAGCTGATGAAGGATTGACTTGAAGTGGCCACATGGATGGGGACCAGGGTGCCAACAATGCCAATGGTAAGGCAAGCGTGGATGGATGGGAGATAACAGGGAAGGGTCCCCAGTGCTGGATGGGAGAAGAGGGACAGCTTTGTAACAAGCAGTTCATATTAGTCCCAGATTCCCCAGCCCCTGACTGGGATGGCTCTGCAAGCACGGAGCTGGGATGGGAACTTGTCTGGCACCTCTTGGAGTTATTGATTCATTCTGCTCACAACAGTGTTGCACAACGGGATGTGTTTTATGGGGACATTAACCCACACAGCAATGAGCTTAATGCATCTCACCACCCGAGGTGTATATTAGCTGCCTCTATAACATATACCCCAGTGGATTTTACTGTTATTGCAGCATAAATCCTGGGGTTTAGAACCTCTTAAAACTCTTCTCTTGAGATCTACCCTTCCAGGGCCCAACCCAGAAGATGGTGGAAAAAGCCCAAACCCCTCACCCTTACCCCAACTCCAGCTGGCACAAGGTCACCTGGGATGTTAGCAGCATCAGAGCTCTCCTCCTGCATTTTCCATATGGAAGCAACAGTGATGAGCAGGTTCAGTATGTTCTTCCTTCTTTTCTCTTCAGAAGCTCAGTACAATGCATTTCCAGTGCCTACCAGGGTCCCCAGTGCTCTATCTAAGACATATCTTCCACCAACACTCCAATTACAGTCACCATTCTCATCCTTGAATATCACCTGGAAGTGGATCCCCTCTGTCTGTGCCTCACTGAATTCCTACAAGAAAAGGGGTAAGAAGAGAGGGAAAAGGTGTTATTTTTCTTCAAGTCATTGAAAAACAACAACAACAAAACCCAAAGCTAATATTTGGGCTTTAGAAATGGTGATCAGAGGCTCTGCCCCTGCCCATATGCCATCCATGCAGTATGATCACACTCTAGAGCCACCCCCCCGTAGTACAGGGCTCCAAAGCCACTGCTTTTAACTGCAGCCACAGAAGCTCCCCCAGAAGATGTCTCCTCCTCTGTTTCCAACCCTAGTGCTTTGTACCAAGCTCCTCAGACCACTGTATGAGGACCAGATAGAGCCTTGTGTTTGCCACCAGAGGGTCCCTGGGTTATGGCCCCCACACCCAGCCACCTAACGTAGGGAAGGCAATGCACAATGGCCCTAGGAGGTTGTATTTTGGTGCCCTTGGATACTTCCCATGCTTGTCCCACACATCCAGGTCTGTCTGCCCTCACCACAAAAGCAACCCAGCACATTCCTTGCACCAGAGACCTCCCCACTGCAAATGCACTTTATTGCCAAGGACCAAATTGCATTCATTCACTAAGCCTGCACATCTCAGCCTAGCTGCCACTCTTGAGAAGGTCTGTTCTTACCATCTGACAGGAATGCCAGTAATTCAGATACCTAATGAAACTGGGGAAGGGCTTTTCACTCTAACTATGCTAATGTCCCTTCACAACCATATCAGTGCCACCATGCTGGATCCTGTCCCAGCCCTGTGGTGGAGTGTGATAGTAGCACCAGACACATAGGAAAGCAGATTTGGAGACAAGGATGATGGACTTAAGGCTAAGAAGCTGGTTTTGGAGGATTTGGCACGTAGGACCTCTTCTCCCCACATGAGCGTGGCAGCCTCTAGCCACCATGCTGCAGTGAGATCCTTGCTACCCTTAGTCACACCAAACAAAAGCTTTAAGAAACAAGCTGATTACCAATTAAACAAAACATCTGGCATCTCTGACAGTGGAGATTTTTGCCTAGGACAGACATTAACTAACATCTCAATGTTTACCTTCAGGTGAGTGGCCACTTGACTCAGGATGGCCACTGAAATTGCCAGAAAACCATTAATTTTTGGACAAACTCTATTTCATGTTTACAAGAACACTGTGGCACCCTATAAAATCTCTTTCTGGCTGTGTCCACAGAGAGATGTGGTTTTCTTCCTCTGACCTTCCACCCTCGGAAGACAGGGACTTGGGACCCTCAGATGGGGGCTGTAATAGTCTGACTTTAGGGAAGGTGTCCAGCAGCCCATTTGGGAGGTTAATTTTTGCTAGGCCAACCCAGTACCAGTGACCCTAAAGGTGGTAAAGTGGTGGGAAGAGATCCCAAAGAGGGACATTTTTGAGTAGGAACAAGAGGCAATACAAACTCACCAGTTTTGGGTAGCAAGGCTGACTAAGGATAGCAGGAGAACTTGCACTGGCATTTTTCTTGAGACATCTCCCACCTTAATACAACCAACTTTACACAAACTCTTAAAGGATTTCTAATTGTTCCCAGGGAGCTCTCCTGAACACAGAAGCTGAATTCAACCAAATGACATCATTTAGCTGTCATCTTCATTTTAAGAATTGTCGCCTGTAGACCCTGTCACACAGAGAGAACTCGAAACACATCTGTCTGTAAGCTATCATAACACTTCCCCTTGATGCCATTAGGACAAGATCTGTATTTAACTCTTATTCAACTGTGCTCCTGCGGTGTTGAGTGGCACAGAATTTTTCCCATCTATTCTTGAATGGTTTGTAATTGCCAGTATCGTGAAGAGATGTCCTACCACTTAAGAGTACATGCTAAAGAGGGAACACCAGTGCAATAGTATTTAAGGAATTAGAACATTTCTTCCACTGCTGCCCCTTGGGATACAGAGGAGTCACCATGCCACATGCAATTCTTTTCTAGCTGGAAAAATAGTCCTGAGCAACAGTAAGACAATAAACAGCCAGGCCTGGTTGTCTCCCCTTGCTTCCAGGGCACATGTGTGGTGGGTATGTGTGCTGCACACTGAACTGGCATTGTCACAGAGAGCTGATTTCTCCTCTGCTTTGTGTCCAAAGATGATTTTGGAAGCTGAAAACTCACTGTAGCCATGAACAAACACAATTTTGGAAGGTCAGCTTGCTGGATCACTGGCTCAATGGAGATATGTGTAGTTATCTGTTTTGGTTAATGGAGAGACATAGTTTCTGCCACTGTCATGGAAAACTTACCAAGCAGGAAGGAATTGAAGCTGTAGTTGGCTGATGAAGTGCTTTGCATATCTCTGCTTCCCAGTCTTCCAGTGTTGGTCACTGACCTCACACAGTGACTGGGAAGGTGAAGCTGTCCTGCTCTTCAGGTGTGGGCTCACATGAGCCATTTCAGTTGGGTACACATTTCCATCCTATTAGCATAAGGCCCTTAGAAACTTCTTCCTCTTATTCTCTTCATCATCACACTACCTACAGTTTTCACTGAGGAGGACATCACAGCAATTTGGATTCCTCGGATAAATCCTACTCCAAGCCTTGAACAAAATATCTAGCACAGGGAAAAAGAAATAATGAGTCTGAATTTAGGACCTTTTTAACCTTCTGTTGAGAGGGGAAGGGCCTTGCTTTCACCTTCTAAGTGCAAATAGTGTCACACCATTAAATGCACCTTCTCACACTACTGGAGGTGGGGGAAGGTGGGTCACACAAGGGATGTGGTACCATGGAGCATGCTCAAGTCGGGTAGTGATGCTGTATAGTGATCCCCTACAACAAACAGAATGGAAATCTTAGGAAGCAGACAGTTAAATACGGAGGTTGGATGACATGTGACTTAAAGGCAGGCTTGAAGTTGTGTTTCCTGGTGTGAAAGGACAACCTGTGAGCAGATCCCAAGGCTTCAGGGTCTTCCAAGCATAGCCCAAGCCCGAGGTGATCACAACACATCCTTGAAGACCTTTGGCACAGAAGAACCGAGGAGGGTGGAATTGACCTTGCTCTGTTATTGACAGGTTTATGTCTCTTGCTAAGGCCTTGCCAGGAATCAGAGTGCTGATCCAGGGTATATATTTTGGTTCACAGCTGATTGTGGCTGCAGCTCAAGCTGAAGCCATTCCACTCAGAGCTCAGCAGCATTCAAAGCCCAGCTTTGGCTGGACTGTGGTTCAAGAAAAAAGTCACTGCTCCAGTGAGTCGTGCTTTCTGCAGGATGTGGCTGCTTGCACCATGCATGGGATTGCATGGGACAAAGGAGAGGATTTGGGGGGCACTCGTCTGCGAAGGAAGGGCTGCGTAGTTTTTGTTTAGTCTAGTTAGAAATGTCATACTTTATATATCCTTCACCATTTCCTCGTAAGACTACTTCACTAATGGATAACTGCACCAGGAAACTTCTGTGGCTAGACAGCCAAAATTTTACCTTATTCACTTTCAACCCTTCCTTATAACTCTGTAATTCCTCAGGATTTATGTCATTCCAATATTTGTCTCATTCTTCCTCAGGTGCTGCTAGCCAAGCCAGTGATATTTCATTCATTTTAATCTTTCTTCCAGAACTTCCATTTCTCCAAGTTGAATCTTGGTGCCTTGTTTTTTTTTCAACCTCATGTTCATCTCATTTGCCAAGGAAAAGCTAAGGTAACACTGCATTATATCCCAACTGCAAATGATATTAAGGTACCCAGCCGGGCTAGAAGAACTTGTCTTAACCAGAGCTGGTCATCTTCTTTGCATCTTATCTTTGATAACAGCAACACTGACAGAGACCTAAGCTATTAACTCACAACGCTGACTGAAAATTCTATAAATAAATAAATGAAGACATCTGGGACTTTCAGCATTGTTTAAACTACTTTTACACAGATACTGGTAGTGTCACGTAACGCAAAGAAGTTTCAGGTAGAAGGTATTTTTGTCAGAAACACTCAGGCCGACTACATGCCTCTTCTCATCATTACCATCTATAATTTTGTGTTTATGGATTTTTAACTTAGAGTAATATTGCACTGCACGGAGAGTAATGCTCAGCTGAATAGATCTGAGAAACTGCGACCTATTGAACAGACCCCACCAAGATCCGCAGCAGACAGCCACTGAATATTGAGGGAGGTTGCTTCATACACCAGCTGATACCTCATGTTGTGATTATTTTAATGTTAAATGGGAAAAAAGAAAGCAGTTTGCGCAGGTGTGTGGCCATATCAACCATTTCCTTTTTGTCTGCTTCTGAATCCCTTTGAATTAGCCCTTCTCCAGTGGATAAGTTGCTGTGATGGTAGAATCTGTGAGCGGCAAAGGGGAATGCAAAAGTCAAGTGATGATAATGCTGTTTAGTTTGCACTTCTTAAAAACACACCAAGTTGTTTACTGAAGGTGAAGGAGGCTTTGCTAATCTCTCCAGAAAAGCCTGGTTTTCTTTACTTGGCTAATTTTGCTCCCCAGAAGCTACATTTTCCAATATATATAATTATTTGTAAACGGAATATTCCAGTCTAATCCTGACAACACTGGGAAAAAAAAAATAATCAGATGAGCGGGCTTAATGTGTGTGTCTTGTAAGCCACAGAAAATGTTGTCCCTCTCTTTTTAAGAAACAATATGACCCAGCTTTTTGCTAGAAATCATGACCAGCCACGAATGTTCACTCTGTATTTTATAGAGATCAACTCAACAGTGTGAACACAGGGATTTCTCAGAAAACAGTACTGATTAGAAAGGTCTCAATTATCATTACATATTGATAACTTCAACTAAGAGCACTGATCCTGTCCTCTGTATGTAAAATGTTGTGGCTCTGGGGGCTCGTCATCAGGAACAGTGGAACTGCCTCAGGACAGATACACCTGTCCAGGAGGAAGAGATGCTATTCCAAGCCAGGTGAAGGAGAGGAGCAATGCCATGCTTCTTGATTTCTGGTGCTCAGCACTCCCTCTGGGAGATGCAGACACGGCTCTGAGTGCTGTTTCCCGCAGCTGCCCAAAGCCATGCATGTGATTTTCCATCCTGTTCACCCTTGGGAACAGAGCCATTTATTGCTGTGCCGATGAAGGCCTCACAGCCCTTCCCTGCTGGCAAAAGATCTGTTCAAATACCCCTAACCCAGCCCCTTGCCCCTGACCCCTGTTTGCCCCGTTGTCCTTCTTGCTGACCCAGCTGCTTCCTTCCCTCCTTTCAGCTCTGTCCCCTTTCATCTCCTGCTTCCCCTCCCAGACTCATGGGCTACCTTTGATTTTAAAATGCTCATATTCCAGTTCCTTCTCCTATGGTGGAAACTTTAACAAATGCACCAACATCTGCTATAGTTAGTCATCACACTTAATGTATGGGATATTCCAGCTGGCTTCACTCTCCTTTTATTATGTATTGGAAAGGGGTTTCATCTGCACTCCTCTATCTTGGCCAGACACAAGCCCAGACTCAGCTCTGCATGTTGTGGCCATGGCTTGGGTGCCATAGGGTGCTGCTTGGCCACACACCCACAGTGCATCCCATTCCCAAACATCTCTGCATCCAACTGTACAAATAGCCAAGATGGGGCATGCCTGGGCTGTGGAGAAGACATGATAGGTTTTGAAGGTAGCCTGAGCAGCTGGGAGAGAGGGAAGGAGGAAGGGAGGGGAAGAAAGGAGGAGGGGAGGAAGGGAGGAAGGGAAAGAGAACAAAATGAAAAATGAAATTAAAAGAATGAGAAAATGAAAGAAAGGAAAAGAATTAAAGCACAAAAAAATGGAAGAACAAAAGAACAAAAAATGAGAGAACAAAAGAAGAAAAAAATGAAAAAANTGCCCAAGCATTTTCAGAAAGCTGGAAAAAGGGTACCTTGCTCTCCCTGTCTACACAATCTCCAGCCTGAATGGCAAGACCTCCTGGTTTATGCTTGGGCATGAAAATATGTGGTATCTGCAGGGTTTACAGGTAAATCATTAAAAGCTCATGTTTGCCTTGAATACAACCAGCCCCCTTGCTGAAGAGGAGGGCAGAGCAGCCACACTCTGTCTTTGACCCCAGGAATGAGCTCAGCTCCTTGGCAAAGGAAGGGAGCTGATAGAGTGATGGAAACCCCATCCCAGAGCTCTCATCTCATGGAAAGCATGAGCCATAAAAACCTCACACAAGATCTCATGAGCTTCCTTCACATCAGACCATAAGTACAACAGCTGATCAGCTGCAAGGTGTGGAGAAGAGGGTGTCTGGGGGCAGCTGGGAGGTGAGGTCAAAGAGCTGGGCAAGGTCTTGGGAAAAAGCAGACCAAATCTGCTGAAAATAAAGAAATACCTTCAATTATTAAGAAAAAAAGAAATAAAAGCCAACAGTGAAAATTCGGTGTTTTGCTGCAAAATTGCACAATATGCTTTTCCTTCCTTCTTACACCACTGTGCTCTTCAACCAGTTGGGTGCGTGTCCAGCACTGGCACAGACAGCCTTGGGGTGCCCAACCTCTGTTCAGAAAGATAACCTACAAAAAGAAATGGTCACAAAATTATTGCACAAAGCAGAAGTAAAAATGTGAAAAGGGACCAAGGATGTACAGACTTCGGGGGGCACACGTTGAAGCAGAGGCCTGGCTAGAAAGCAAGTAAGTGCAGCACGTTGGAAATGTGTTAGTCACATTGAGTATGCAGTCAGGAAAAACACAGTTACAGCAGAAACACATTGAGGCCACGTACATCCCCAGACAAGTCCTGTGGCTGACTTCACACATGATCTGTGTCCCTGGGAGTTTCCATTTAATTCCCTTTGCAAGACAAGTGCTTTATTTGCCTTCCTAGGTAAATACAGACCCACGCCATGCACTTGCTCCCCTGACAACACTTTACAAAGGAGCATTTTTCTGAAGTGTTTGATGGTCTTTAAAAAAGAAATAGCAGATGGTTAACACAGTTGTCACTTTTCTCTAATTGTAGGTGAAACTCCCAGGTCAGAAGGATTTCCAGCTGCTACGGTA
The DNA here is from genome assembly GCA_013399175.1 of Odontophorus gujanensis. Taxonomy (NCBI): domain Eukaryota; kingdom Metazoa; phylum Chordata; class Aves; order Galliformes; family Odontophoridae; genus Odontophorus; species Odontophorus gujanensis. The sequence continues at coordinate 160,693 of VXAB01000279.1, forward strand.
TTTTCCTTGTTTCTGGTGTGAAACGAGTCAGTGTAGGAACAGTGCTCCTGGTGTTGATGTGTCTCACATCTGGGGTCTTTTTGTAAATGGTATTCTGGGTGAGTAAAAGCTGCCCTAGGACAGCTGTGTGTTTTTCAGTAGATTTGGTGACAAAGATACAAATTCCTAATGAAAATAACTTTGGCAAAAAGGACATTTCCTTCTTCAAAAAGACAGAGACTGTGGGATCACGAAATAATAGAGCTTATCAGTGTGATCAATAATAAAGAAATCCAAGTGGAATCTCCCTGAGGTTAAGTTTGGTACTTTCAATTTGAAATATTGACAGTAAGTGGAAGAGCCATTCCCCTTAAAGAGAGTGACATCACCACAAATGGGGCTATAGATCTGCTTCATAAATTTCCCTGAAGTTACTGCAGGTGACAGACAGTGTCTTCTAGAAAATGGAGAACGTTCAAGGAAGCAATAAATAACTTCTGCACTGCCATAACCACAAAGTTTGACATGATGAAATATTTAAAAATCCCAAGAAATTTGTTTGGAAATGGCTGATTCGCCAGTGAGGAATGCAAGATACTCTTCCAGAAGAGTAGATCATGGAAGTATTGGAAAGTACAAGAGCACTAATTAAGTGAGAATAATTTCAATGTGGCTAAAAAGGTGTGGGAGAATAAAGGGAACTCCTCCACCAGATGAGGTATTTACCCTTTCCTGAAATCACAAACCCAGTGCTTTGCTCTTGTGAGTGCTATCTGAGACCTGAAATTCTGTAAACATTCAGCAGTCATCCAATTTATTTTGGAAAATTCAGGAAATTATTAATTTGATCTCACTAGTTGTAGTGTCCCAGTGCCCATTCACTTCGGGCATTTATTGCTTTGTTTCCATGCTGGAATTTGTAAGCAAATGCAGGGAGAAAATTATTTTTACTTAAGCATATACCCCAAAATATGTTGCAGTCTAAATACCACGTAGCAAAGGTGGACATATATTTAAGGAATAATGTCAACATTTTTGAACCCAAGTGCCATCGTTGCATAAGCTCTGGCACACAGTGGTGAAAATCCCAAATGGGTGAACTTTTGCAAGGGAGATTTACATTAAAAAAAATTGGATATTTATAGAACATCATCATAAGTGCTAATGCAAATCTACCAAAACGTGTGTTGACTTTATCCTTGCTCCTCTCCAAGAAGAAATGTTAAATCTAACACGCAAAGAAACCGTGGCTACTTAAGAAAAATAAAAGGTTGCAATAGTTAGCCCTACAATGCATATTACTTCTTTTAGCAAAAACAAACCAGCAGGGCCTGGAACAGTGACAAAACCACTCAGGTTCAGAGGGGCAGTGCCTGAAGTCAGCCCAGTCCTGCTGATTCATCAGCTTTTGCCCTTCGTCCTATGTGCCCATTGTTGGAATGGCCACACTGTAATTTAAGCCAACACGTTACCATTAATTTCAGAAAAAAAAATACACAAAGGACTGAATTTGACTCAAAACCCTCCGTCCCTCATGCTTTACATTTCCTACAAAGGGAGTTAACTGGTAAGATGTACATGTTTATTGGTTTGTGCTTTGTGCTTTTACAAGTATTTTTCTCTTTGATGATCTAAACCATATGTTGAGGTACTTTGGAGGATTATTTATCAGTTCCTCTACAGTATGAAAGAAATACCAGAGCAGAGCCCGTAGGTTTGCACACATACATGCTACTAAATCATTCCTTGTTCCTGAGCAGCCAAGCTGCCATATTGATAAACAGTCTGTGTCACATTAATTTAATTCTGAATCACTCTGAGACATTGTTTTGTTACAAATATAAATTTTGTGGTGTAATGGAATGTGTTAAGCCTTTAACAAATGAACATTTAATGGCTCCTCATGAAAAAACATAAATAATCAGAAATAAAATTAGTGGGATTGGTAACGAACCTACAGAGCTGAGCAGCACCGCCTCGCTTCCCCACGGCAGGGACAGGTGGGAGCAGCATCCACATTCCTTCCTCTTCTTTGGCAGCTTTGGTTGGGATATGATTGCATGAACTTGACATAGTTAGTCCTATTTTCATTAACAAGCTGAAATCTAAAAAATAATCCATTGAATCATTTTTTGGTAATAACATTGATGATAAGCCCAGTAATTTCAATGCACCTGTCCTTCTTTCCACTCCTCTCAACCACTGCTATCTTGCAATTATTCCCACATAACCTTTCATTTATTCTTTTTGACTCCCAGATGGGTCTCACTGATGTTCAGAAAAAAAAAACAAAACCTCATTTTCTCATCACGGGCTCTTAACTGGCTCATTTCATGCCTCATCTTGCACAGTGCCAGGTTCAACCAATACACTTTTATATTATATACATACATATGCATACACAACATATGTATGTATGCATAGATATTACATATAGGTGTTTTTTTTCCCAGTGAACCCCAGCAGTTCTTGTTAGAGGCAGCAGCCTAGGAGGCTGCTGTGGCTTTGCTGGGCTCATGCATGCACCACTACTTGGAGAACCATTCAAGTTTGGGGACCCATTAGTTCCTGGGTCAACTCCAGGGCAAGATGTTAAGCACAAAAGTGCTGCGTGATTAGGGGCAGTCACTGGAAAGAAGTTTTAGTATCTGTGACTATAGGCAGTTGGTGGACTCCAGCCAGAAGTCTCTCTTTTGAGTATCAGAAAGTATCCCTAAAATTGCAAGCCTTTTGAGACCGCGCCACTCCGCGCGCTGCCAACAAAAACAACACGTAGGGCATAAATCTGAAACAATCACTTCTTCCAGCTATGGAGGGACCAAATGACAAAACGCTTAGCTGAATACTTTTTATCTGCATTAACATTTATTCTGAAGTGATCTGAAAGCCCGGGTCATTGTGCCTCTGTGTGTACCCACACGGCTGCTGTGCAGGAATTCCCATCCCCACAGCTGACAGGAGGACCCTCGCTCCTCTCTGCATGGCTGGGAGGGGATGCAGCCCCCACACACCTCTCACTTCTCTCTGCTGTTTCCCTTTCCTTTGCAGCAGGAATAGCAATTCCTGCACAGCTAAAGCACTTCTCTGGCTTTGCTCCCTGCACCCTCGTGCAGCACTATCACACAGCATGTCCTCACTGTCCCTTCACCTCCTGTTCTGTGTTTTCCCCATCCGAGACACAGCCTGGTGATATGTACTCATGGTCCACTGTAAATCAGCAGATCTCTCTCCCTAGGATTTGCTCATGATTTGAAAATCTGACTTGAAACAATTGCCTTTCCCCTAGGGCACCATATGCAACTCCAATATATTAGTGGCGAAGGAAAATATGCCGTGCTTGGCGTTTACAATTCCCACTCTAATTTAGCAGACAGGTGTTTCTGAGGAACAGCTCATCTGGCAAGGAGAAGGAGGGTCGCTGGGTTGGAACGTTTTTCTCCCTCCCTTTTATTTCCATTAGAGGGGCAGATTTGCATAGGAGTAATTGCTTGGGAGCAGGTTGAGAGAAGATAGCCGTGATTGCTTGGGACCAACCCAAGTCCTGTGACTTTCTGTGAAATGTTTCTCTGATAATCTCAGTTAATGAGCACAGGTTTCCCAAAGAGGTGGTGGGTGCCCCATCCCTGCAGACATGGTCAGGCTGGACAGTGTGGGTGTCCTTGTTCATTGCAGGGGGGCTAGGGCAGATGGTTTTTAAGGGTTTCTTCCAACTCAAAGGATTCTATGGTTCTGTGATTATCCATAATGAATGGTGAGCCAGACTACCCAGGAGGGCACCATGCAGTTCCCCTTTCCCTGAGGCAGAGCCAAATTCTGAGGTTTTCAATGGGATGAGCAACAACCGCACGGGTTCTGAAACTTGTGACTTGCATTCTTACTAACCAGCCAGCAATTTATTCCTTAGAGAGGAAAGAGAGAAGAAAAAAGAAAGAAAAAAGAAAAAGAAAAAAAAAAGAAGCTAACCTAAATTAATCCTGTTCTGAGAGCTAAATATGGTCAAGACAGCTGTGACCTCCCCCAACTTCACCCTGGCTGAGTGGGGACAATAGCTGCCATGTGCCACTCTTTGTTGTTGAGCCTGGAAGAGATTTCTAATCCCTGAACAACGCGTGTGTGCACCCACGCACGTAGGCACGCACACACACACCAGCGTGGTTAAACTCACAACTCATATCCAACGGGGAACCATTGGCAGCAGGACTGCCCTTGCAGTGTTGGAGGGATGAAAGAGCCCCTTCGGCTTCATAAAATCCCTGTGTGCACAAGGGTTTTTCTTTCGTCTACAGATGTCCATTTCTAGTGTTACAAGGTGCAAATTCCGAGGTTCAGCAGGCGCTGGGAGCTGTGTTCTCGTGTTGAAATGCCGGTATGTGGTCCGCGTGTCTCTGATCTCCAGAGCTTCCTAGCATGACATCTTTCATCATCATCATCAAGCCAGAGGACGGAGATTCATGTGGCCACCAGATTCCTTTCCAGTGTGAAAATGGGCTGCATCCTCTAACTCCCCTCTTTCTCCTCTTCCTAGCGATGCTTTAAAGTTGCTTCATAGGACGCCTGGCCTCATTACACTGAGCCAGGAGAATCCTGTAAACAAGAGTGTGTGCCCAGAAAAGAGCTTGGGGCCCTCTTTCTGACCAGTGACACTCCAAACAATCCCCATCCTCTTTGAAGGGTCACCCCACGAGCCCCCAGCACTCGCCCCTTCAGGAAGCAGTGGCCTTCTGGTTTGCTGGGAGGAAGTGGTTAACTCTTCCTTCACCACCCTGCAATGGGACATATTAGCAAACATGCTCTTCAGTCAAGAGCAAGGGAGACCACAGCGTTGGCTGGTATGGAAGGAAAGCAGGTGAGTGGGATCCTGTGGAGCACAACCACGACCATGCACCATAGAAATTCCCTTCTACGGGCACTCAGAGCCATCTTGGCCACCCCACCGCCCCTGGTCCCATAGGGTCTCCATGCAGGAGACCTGCTGCCCCTCTCAGAGACCTCATTCTGGTGCTATCATTTGCATTCAGTGGGTGTTTCTGATTTGCAACTGCAGCAAGCATGTGTCATGTCAGCTTTGGCAAGTCTTGTGGCCCTCCCTTTTCTTCTTTCCTTTTTTTCCCTTCCTTTTTCTTGTTGCTGCTCAGCCCTGCAGAATGTAATTAGAAAATGAGCCATTTATAATCAAATATTTCCGGGAGAAACTTCCCTGAAAGCCTGTGTCATAAAATTATTGAACGCGGCATCTGAGAGTGCTCAGAATCCAAAACATCCTCAGGGCTCACCCCTATCCATTATTCTGTCTCTCCTTCAACTGGGCGGTGACATTTTACTGGCGGCACCCTGTTTCCCTGCGAAGGAAGTTGGCCTTCTGGCTGCCCTGCTACTAAACCAAAGCAGTGCTCTGTTGGCATCTTCTTCCATCCATCAAAATGGTGTCGGGGATGCAGCGAGCCCAGTTCATTTCCCAGGGCTTTGCCCTCATCTCCCCAGCACATCCCAGATGTGAAGAAGGGTGATGGTCCCCAACCCATGTACTGGTGCCATTTTCAGGGCTGAGCAAAGCCCTGGGCTTTGGGATGTCTCCTCCTTCAAGAAATGCTCACAGCTTTTGCTCGAGGTAAACACTTTGGGAATGTTCCAGTTCACCCTCCGCTGAGGCTGGCTTTGCCCAGTGACACAGTTCCCACTGGACCACAGTACAGCTTGCCAGACTTTCCAACACATTCAGAACCTACAGAGTGCTTTGAGATCACTGCCAGCTCCCTCTCTGGTCTTCTGGCGCAGCTCAAGAGGCAGATATTAATCTTAACAGCCATACGCTGGCCAGGCCTTGGTTGCCTAAGAGATTCTGTCTGAATTTATTTATTTGGATTTATACAAAAGAGCATAAGAGGGAACACTCCTCCCAGACTCCAGGCTCACCAGCCATAAATCACAAAAACAACTACAATGAAACCACCCACAGTACCTCCCGCCTCTGACACGGTTGTTTTCCTCCAACACCCAGCTCCACAGCAGCACGTCCAGCTTCTCTGCATGCCTTGGCATCTCCACGTGGAGCTGTCAGCTGCAGCCAGCCCAGGGCTCAGCACGTTGGGAAGCCTTGTCCTCGCTCCTTCTTCAGAGCTGCTGGGGCAGCACTCATCTGAGAAGTGGATGACGTGGTGGATGCTATTTCCAGCAAACATCTTTTAATAAGATGCGTTAATTGTTCACATTGACTAAGTTGAAGTAGTTAAAGTGAATTCATAATGGACAGATAGAACCAGACAGACCTCAAGAGGGTCTTCTAGTCCTTGTGTGTCTTCTCATCCACCTAGTCTGCCCTGACACATAGCTAAGCAATTTCTCCTTGAAACCCTCCAGTGATGGAGTTTCCACCACCTCCCACACAAGGAATCCCAGTTCTCGCCCTTGGAAAATGTTTCCTAAAGTCAGACCTGAGTCACCCTTGCCCTGAACCCAATCACTTTTATATGCTATCCCCAGCAGACACCAAGGACTGCTTCCTATCTCCTATCCAGTGGGGAAAGTCAAAATACTTGAAGGCTGTTATCATGTTTTCCCTCAGTTTTTTCCTCTCTAGACAAAACAACTCCATTTTTTTCAGTGTCTCCTTGCAGGTCATGGTTTCTAGAGTTCTGTTCCCCTTTGTTGTTCTTCTCTGGACCCTCTCCAAGGAGTCCGCATCTTTTCTCAAGTGCAGTGCCAAAAGCTGGATTCAATATCCAGCTGAGGTCTTCCTGGGGCTGTGTAGAGCAGATGGATTGCTTTGCATGTCTTTGGCATAGCACTGCTAGCCTGATGGCTGCTTTGACTGCAAAGAGCAGAGCACTGCCGACTGCTCTCCAGTCTGTGATACACTATTCCCTTCCCAGTGCACCAGAGCCCCAGACAGGATCTCCCCTTATCAGGAGAGTTCTCTCTGACTGAAGGTTATTTGGCTTTGCTTTCCAGCTCTTTTTGCTCTTCATGCTGAGTTTTGTCGATTTTAGCATAGCGGAAGCAACCCCTTGAGGTCTGGGTACCCCCAAGTCACGTTCCTGCAGAATGAAGGAGGACAGCTTACTCTCATTGAACATATTGCTCTCACCTCCTCTCTTTGCATCCGAGCCCAGAGGTCTGTCCTAAGAAGGTAGGAAGTTTCCCAGGGCTTGTTTCCTTAAGCCCAGAAGGATGCTATGGATGCTTTGCTGAGCTGATTTTTGAGGTCATGCTCATCTAGCCTATTTTCCTTTCCATACTATCATATCTGAAGGGCTACATTCTGCCCTCTGATGTGGAGAACACTCAAACCTTGCCTTGTCCTTCCTTAAAGGCCTGCCTCTGCCTTAGACCAGTGAAAAGGAAAAGAGTAGAAGTGGCACTGGCCTGCCTCTGCCTTATACCAGTGAAAAGGAAAAGAGTAGAAGTGGCACTGAGGGACATGGTCAGTGGGTGTGGTGGGGTCGGCTGGGATTGGGCTTGAGTGTCTTAGTGGTCTTTTCCGATCTTAATGATTCTGTGATTCTATGAAGGGTAGAAGAAGAGAAAAAGGAGAAGAGATGGGATGGCTATGAGTGTGTGTGGACACCCTGATGCTGAGGAGAGCTCCTAGCACATGACTGGGGCCGGGAGAGTTAGCCTCATCTAAGGACTGAGCTAGGGCATCAGCTGCAAGTGGCCCTATCATCTAGAAAATGACCTGATAAACCCAACCAAGGTAACTCAGGCTGAAAGGATCACTAAGAGGTCCCTTATCTGATGTCTGAGCCAAGACCAGGCTGCTTGGAATTTAATTCAGTTCAACTAGAAACTGTACTACCTCCCTGGGCCACCAGCTCCAATGGCCAGCTGTTAACTGCCCTCATTGTGAAGAAGTTTGTCCTTATCTCCAGAAATTACACTCAGAGATTACACTTGATATTTCTTCTCTGTACATTTTTCCCAATCCTAAGGTGTAGACACAGATTTAAACCAATCCTGGTTGCAGCATTATTGACTTTTTGTTACAGCTTTATTGACCGAAGGGTCTGAAATACTGCCCAGGGCATGGTCACAACGTGACAAATGAGACTGCACATAGAGCTATAGGATGCAAATCACTGTGTCAGCAGGAAAGGGGAGCAAAGACAGAACACTCAAGGTAGCAGGTGAACCTCAGCTCATGCCTGGGGCCTCCCCTTCACAAGTAGCTAAATGTTTTTCGAGCTGAAACCTCATCATTGGTATGCGTTGGTGCAAACTCCTGCACAATGGGCCTGATCCTGGAGGGGTCTTCAGAGATTGCTCCAATTGCAAAAAAATACACAACCTCAAGCAGGCATGCGGGCTGAGGCGCAGGCTGCAGGTGGAGTAACACCATTACAGAGATGTTGGATGCATCCCAAGCCCCAGGAGCTGGGGTCAGAAAAAAAACAAAATTAAATTGAAATGGGAAAGAAATCCAAAGCAGTCCAGGGTGTGTTCATTCAGGATATTCCTTCTTTCACTCTGCCCTACAGTCAAGAAACAATGACGCAGTTATAATTCAAGCATGGTTATGTCTGTAGCCCTTGATTCAACTAATTAGATTCAGCAAAGAGTTTTCTTTCTTTTTTCTGTTTTCCTTTATTCTCTTTAAAGTTGTGGTGTCATTTTGGGAGGGTGGAGGCTGCCAAACAGTTAATAAACCAACGAATTCTCAGAAAAATGGCCTCATTTTACTCCCAGCAGACCAGAGATGCGTACAGGAGGAGAGCAGGCTTTGGCTTGCTGTTGACATTGCCCGGTCCTCTGAAACTGTACCTGAGCAAAAGATGAGCCTAGGAAAACTGCAGCTACAGGCTACAGTGCCAGAGGTCTTGTGGATTGCTTGTGTTGTGTTTCATACTGCCACATTATGCTATAATCCATTTTTTTTTCGTGAACAAGCCCAAGAGAGGATATGGATTGGAAGTCCCAGACCTGTTGGATCAAAAAGTGGTGATGCAGTGGTACAGGCTGCCCAGGGAGGTGGTGGAGTCACAATTCCTGGAGATGTTTGGGAAAGGGGTAGATGTCATATGGAGGAACATCATCCAGAGCAGTCATAGGCATGAGTTGGTGGTTGGAATTCATCTTATTGGTCTTTCCAACTTTAACAATTCACTCCAACAAAGAGCTCAGGAGAAAGCAGAGAGTCAAATGCTGACCAAAGCCAGGAGGCCCTGAAGAGCTGGTGGGCTGCTTTATGCACTCAGCATCAGGATGATAACCATCCATGCTAGGTTTGTAATGCAGCATGAATGGTGGTCGGCAGCATGAGATCAACAGATTGCAGGAGGCAGAAGCAAGTTGAAACTACATAAATCCAGACCCTTGGTCTTACTAAAAGGTGCAACAGCCACAAGTTTCCACTTGAGGACTCATGGGAAGAACTTCAAGATTTGCTAAAAGGCCAGTTGAATATTAGAGTCCACCAAAGAGTGCAAAGGAGAGCAAAATGAACCCTGCCAAGGAATTCACAGCAGTGATGACAGAGGTGTTGGCAAAGGTTGCCCTGAGAGGTGGTGGTGCCCCATCTCTGAGACACCCAAGGTCAAGGGACAGGGCTCTGATCACCTGATGGAGCTGTGGGTGTCCCTGTGCATTGTGAAAGAGTAGGACCAGACGGCCTTTAAGGGTCCCTTCCATTTCTGACCCTTCTGTGATATTGTCCTTCCAAGGGACGCCCCTCTTTGCAGGTGCTGGATGATAAGATGCAGCTTCAGGGCAGGAAAAAAAACAGCTGAGCACCCCTTTCCAGAGTGATGTCCAGGGTCCACCATGTTCTGCTCTGCCCTCTCCCTAGAGATGTTACTTTGCTCCTAAAACTGCACTTTTTCATCATTCCCAACTTCCTTTAAAACTACGTCCAGCTCCCTAATTTAAGACATGTATTTTGTCTTTCTACTGGTAGAGTTTTGGAGGTGATCTCAGGTTTCACACCTTGCTTGAGGAAATTTTTTAAACAAATACTGAAATTCTCATTTAGTCACATGACTCCATGAACCAAGACTTAAGAAATACCAAGGAGCTTGGAGTAAAATCCCATGAGTTGGCAGCTCTGTCTGTCTTTAAGCTTTACTCAGAACAATCAGTTTCAGATCTGCAGCTCCTAAAAATACCAGAAAAATCCAAGCACTGCCCAAGTGTCCCAAGCCAATGCAAGAAAATGCAAAACACGGACAGTGCAGCTCACACTTCCTCCAGCCTTTGTTCTTCTGCAGGAAAACCCTCTGCCAAGCCAGCGCTCAGCATACTGGCAGTAGCAAAGCCTCCAGGAAGGACATGGGGCCAATGTGTCCATTTTTCACTGAGAAAATCATAGACTTATAGAGTTGGAAGGGATGTTAAAGCCTACCCAGTTCCCACTGCTGCCATGGGCAGGGCCACCTCCCCCCAGCTCAGGCTGCCCAGGGCCCTATCCACGGCCTTGGGCATCTCCAGGGAAGGGGCACCCACAGTTCTCTGATTTTCTCATAAAACCATGACAGCAATCACATGGGGTTTTGGCAGAGAAGCAAAATCATTGTCCTGGGTGAGGTCTGGGACACCCCTGACCCCCTGGATTCTTATATACACTGTGGTCAGATTAATTTAGCTGAAATGGATCCGGGTGCTGGCTGAAGGTCAAAATACATGGACACACCTGTGCCCAGAGTTGCTCCAAGGATGTCACATTAGGACAGTAAGCAAAAAGGGGTGAGACTGGCATTGATAAACTGTTTTTCCCAGGAAGATCACCGATGATCTCTCAGCCAGAACACCCACAGGGAGACCCGTGGGTGCCAGCTGGCTGAGCGGGTAAACGCGAGTGAGAGCATCGTGCATTCCTCCAAGCATCCCTCACCTACAGCTGGGCTGGAGCAGGAGGTGGCCAGCTCACTGCGGAAGGGAAGGGTGTGTTCAAACAGCATCCCTGCTCCCCAGTGAGCCCAACTATTGTTTGATTAATCAATCGTTCGATCCAGCTCCCTGCCTCCTTCCGCATGCAGTGAGCATGAGCCGAGCAGCACACACTCATGGCCTTCAAGGGCTGGCTTAGGCAGCCCTGATAGCGCTGTTTATACAGCTTCCCGATGGAAACAATGTGGATTTTATTAAACGATCCCATTAATGTTTCTCCATGTTGTCATTGCAGACTTCAAACGATGATTTATGTTGGCTCGTAGGTCTTTGTCCTCGCAGACGCACCGCGAGCAGCATCCAAGGACAAAGTGTTCTGGGATGGGACGGTGGGAGTCCTGTGCTCCTGCTGCTGTGGCTGCACGGCTGTGCAGAGCTCTGCACTGCCAGTGCCACATGCTGGGGAACAAAGGGGACCACCAGGGACAGCCACCCTATGTGAAGTGTCCAGGCTTCTTTTATACCAGAAAAATTGTACCTGTTTGACCCACACTGGTTCTTATCCCTCAGAACAACACTTACACCACCAGGCTGCTTTTTCCCTATTTGCCTCTTTTCCTCCCCATCATTCTGTGACCTATTATATCCCAAAAACTGTTTTGCCTCTTTGCTACCTGTTTTGCATATGTCAGTTTGCACCAAAACAAGGTACTCAGCAAAGAAAAAACAACCATAGAGAAGATGACCTTCCTTTTGGGGAAGCTACAAGCTGCACAGCACCGCAGGGCAACATCTGGTGAGACTGAGAAGTTGGTATGGGTGGAGCCAGGGAGTTATACACCCAGGGTGGTTCTCTGTAAGTGGCTTAGGAGGCACCAGAAGCACTGCAGAGCCCACTTTCTTCAAAGCACTCACCTACAACACTCAGATGCTTGCTTGGTCTGGTCCACAGCCAGCATTCAGGTCTCAGGCTGTGGAAGGAAGACTTCCCATCAGAAAACAAATAGGATTTTCATGTGTGGATCAATTTTGTGTGCATACACATGCCTCCGTGGGTTCCTTGGTCTTCCCATCAGACAACAAGGAGCTCACTGCTCAGTCAGACTAGCACAAGAACATGGTTCAAGATGAATGCTGAGGTCACCAAGGAGATCTGTAGCTAAGCTGCCTTACAAATAGCTGAGACAGAAAAGTGAATCTGTTCATTACCCTCTTTCTTCTCTGAAAGAGTAGTGCTGCAGTGGCAGGGCCACCCACTGAGTGGTGGGATCATCATTCCTGGAGGTGTTCCAGAGCCGTGGGGATGTGGGCAGTGGGCACAGTGGGATGGGCTGGGGTTGGGCTCAGAGATCTTGGAGGTCTTTTCCAACCTGAATGATTCTATGGTTCTGCAACAGTACCAACACACACAAACAGTCTCCACTTTCTCTCCAGTGGAAGTGGCAGCACGGAACTCCAAGCCTCTGATGGTTTTCGGAGCTGCCCAAACTGACAGCCATGTCCAAAAAGCTGTGTGGTACCTGCAAGAGCCATGCGTGTGAAGGCTGTGCCTGGGCAAGGTGAGCTCCTATCTGGGGGTTCTGCAGGAAGATGTCTTTTTTTTCTCCTGAGCACAGCATGAAGTCTTTCCATACTACTACAGGCTAACAGAATGCCTAAGAAGACAAGACAAGGCTGAAAGGAAGACGGTATTTGTAAGGGACTCATATGGCTGGCTGGGAAATGTGGGTCTTTGAATGAGGATGGGGAGGGACAGGAAGAGCATTCCTTTCTCACTACAAACACTGCGAGCCACTCTGGAAACATCCGACGGGGCCATCCGCTCACATCCCAGGGCTCAGCAAGAGATCCCAGACCACCACCATGTCTGAGTGCTTGGGAGCAGCAGCCTGAGCCCAGGTGTCCTGGAGGGAAGTGACTGTGGTGTGAGCTCCAAGCTCACTTTGCAGTCATCACATGCCTGGAGCAGGAGGAATGGATATGATGGTGATGGGTCAATGGTTGAACTTGATTATCTTACAGGTCTTTTCCAACCTTAATGATTCTGTGATTCTGTGATGAGGGATGTGTTTTGCAGCTCTGCATTCGTGGCTTTCCTCTTTCCTAGGAAGCAGAGTGAGTGCAGTTATTTTGTGCTTTCACCCCAAATGGGAGGCCCTTCCCCTCCTTGCTGGAGGGTACAGACCATTGACACTGACTTTAGAGAAGGTCTCCATCACCCTTCTCCTCATTGCTCTGCCCCTGCCTATGTCTTCCCTGCTGTTTATTTGAGTTATTCTGCACATTTCTGAACTACTTCAAAAATAGAGTTTGTAGCTATGTGGAAGTGAAGAAGATAGCCCCTCTCTGATTCCCCATGCCAACAAAGCCATCACCTATGACATCAAGGACAACCCAAACGACCAGAGGAGCTGAGCTACATCCAGGCTCCCACAGACCCCTTTGTTTGGACTCCTCAGACACCCAGGGGAAGAGGTGAAGAAAGGGGCCTCAGCCCTGCTCCCCTATTCCTGCATGCAGTGTCAACAGAGCTGCCAACTGGTAATATCCAATCCAATAGTAGGTGTTTTTTTGATTGTTTCTATTTTTTCCCCCTATAGTTACAAAGGGCTGACATTTACTTTCGGCTTTTCCTTCCGATAATTATCAGTCACACTAATGTGCTTTTGCTCCCTTTGAAGTTGCTTGCATCTCAACACATGTTTGCTGCTGCTTTGAGACATGTTTTATCCCAAACTGCTGAGGACACCCATGAAGAGTCATGGCAGGGAAGCGGTTCCAGTGTCTGTTCCCTGGCAGAAAACTGCACAGTGAAGGTCTCTGCTCCTTCCCAGACAGATTTCTGTTTCCCACCAAGTGCCAAAGGCTCGTTTCTTGCAGGTATGCTGTTGTGTGAGCTCTTCTTACACAGAAACCTTTATTTAGAGGGCAGTGAGGCCCTGGGATTGCCTGGACCTGTGGGTGTCCCATACCAGGAGGTGCCTGAGGCCGTGGATGGGCCCTAGGCAACCTGAGACAGGGGGTACCCAGCCCATAGAAGGGGTTGAAACTGGAGGTCCCTTCCAACCTAACCCACTCTGTGATTCTACAATCTCGCCTACATCAAGCATTGAGCAGAGGACAGAATTCCCCCCTTTATTTTCTCTTCCAGATCAGAAAAGGAAGATTTTTGGAGCTGTCGAGAGAGGCGTAATAGTTCAAATCAACAGTTTGCTGCTAGTGCTGAAGAAGCCTGCTTTGCACATTAGCCAGTAAACAACTGCTACGAGGAAGAAAGGCCTGTTTATAAAAGCTCCTCTTGACATTCGCCTCCTCAAACATAGCAAAGCATGTGCTAGAAACAGTTGCATGAATGATCGAGTCTGTTTTGAGTCTCCTCTCTTCAACAACCAAGGAAATCCCTATGTACAAACATTTAAACTGTAACATCTGGAGCGCAGTAATTTTATCTCGAAGATCCACATCAAACAAACCTGCAGCTCAGCCCAAGAAGATATACAAATACTTCCCCAAGGAGAGCTCGCTCTTACAGCTTGGGTATCAGGAGACTTGTGATTTAAAAGAAAGACAATTCAGCATCCCTTTATCCACACCTGACAAGAGTGCCTTCAGAGGGCATTAGTGTGAAAACTATCGCTCTTCATCATGCCCAAAGTGAAAGAGATTTGTCCCGATTATTCGATGCAGGCTTTTAAATACCCAGCTTAAAATTTACAACCCTAGAAACCCTGCGTACCATTTGCAGTTAGAGCTTCACCCAAGAAATTCTGCTTGGGCTACACTATTTTCTGCACAGCTGAATTGCTAAAATAAGCACCCAGCCATATATAGTGCACTACGTTGGCACTCACAGTGGTGGGGAAACAACTGGATTCAATTTTCCATGGAAGATGACAATTAAAATTGCTTTCTTTGGTCTATCCCATCCTTTCTGTTGTTTTTCTGTGCTCTACGAGTGCAGAGTAAATTTAGGACGCCGAGCTCCTCTCCCTTCAAAATCTCACTTCCAGTTTCCATCTTATTAAAGACATGACTGAACTTTAATGTGTGTAACATAAACGGTATCGTAAAGAGGAAGAATTAAAACAGCATGGGAACACTTGTAGTTTCAGGAGGGGGGAAATGGCACAGCTTATTTCCTTTTCAGTTGTTGTTGTTTATCCAGTGGATAAACCCTGGCGTTCCTCTCCTACCGAATTGCAATGATTGGGAATTCCACGTTTTGCAGAGTTGTTATGTTATATCCACAAATAATCCATCTTGTCAAGTCCATCTCGTACATCGAAGATAAAGTTGGAGCTGAGTCACTGCAGACATCTGGAGAAGGTTCATTACTTGTAATTGCGAGCCCCTCTGTTAATGCACCCCATGAGAAAGGAGCTGACAGGCTGCATATTTCTGCAAACCGTTCCCAGAAAGAACCAATTTCCTGACTTCCATGTGGTGTCAATAATATAGGCATGAGATGGAGCAGTGCTTATGAAATATTAAATCTGCTTACAGGACCCGGCTATAAGCAAATGCAGACCACCTGGGAGATGGGTACACAGTTTGGCACTCACCTGGTACGTGGGGCTGATGGGCTCTGAGAGATGTGTGTTCTGGCTTCTGTGCCACAGAACAACCTGGCCTTACTGGGGGATGGTGGAGAAGAAGGCAGCGGGTGGAAGGGGCAAAACACATTTCTTCACGTTCAGGATTCAAACCTTTCAAATCGCTGACATTATTAAATTTACTATCACGAGCAGCCAGAGATCTTATTATTCATCAGCAAAAAAAAAAAAACCAAGGCTGATATTTCATGGCTTTGGAGTTAGATCATTTTACTCCGTGCCAATGAAAACAAAGCATTAGTGTTTTGATGTTTTAATATAATGATTTAATTCTCTCATTGATATGAGAACCCAGAAACCCAACAAACGCAGAGACCCCTTCCAAACCCTTGAGTCGGGGCAAAGGCTCTTCAACCCCTCCAGCACCCTGACCTCCAGTTTTGCAGCGTATTTCATGCCAGAGACTTTGCAAAGAGGGGGTCCTCCACATTGGAAGCCTGCAGCTTGGTGTTGCTGACCTGTGTTCGAGTCTGCCTGTGCAGAGAAACATCTGGGCTCTTTCTGCTGGCGAAAGCGGTATCTCCCTGACCTCGGAGCAGATGCGTCCGCTTGAGCAGCACGGCAGCTCAAGCACCAGTTTATCCCCACTTTTCCACTGTTTGCACGTGGTCCCCAGCACTCCTGGAGATAGGGAGTCATGGCAATGGGGAGAAGGGGACAAGGAGAAGCCATGTCTAGCAGCATTGTGCCTAATTCCTGGTGCTCAGAGCTGGGGGTAAGGACCTGTCTCCATTTTCCCTACATGGAGATAAAAGACTTTTCCCCTAAGAAAAATAAGCAGAAGAAGGATGGGGGGAACTGGTTTCTTGTGGAGCAGCAGCAAGACACCAGCAAGCCTCTTGGAGACTCATCCCCTTAAATTCAGCACAGTACTGCCTAAAAAACAGAGCTGAAATATTACACGGGACTTATTGGGAAAGGCTGCCCTGGGAAGTGGGGGGGTCACCATCCCTGCAGATATTCAAGGACCATACGGAGAAATGGTTACTGGGCATGGCTGGGATTGGGCATGGAGGTCTAGGAGGTCTCCTCCAACCTGCATGATTCTGTGATTCTACGATTCTGATGCTATTAACAACACCTTCCAGGAGAAGGGGCCATCTGATGGTGGGGACAGGGGCTGCAGGTTGTGAGAGAGAAGAGATGCACATAGTCATGCATGCCAGGAGCTGCCCAGCCCAAGTTGGGTGAGGAGATGGAGGCTGAGGCCAGGCCGCAATGCTGCACTGACCACTCTGCATCCACCCCAGTGTCACCCATCCCACCCACATGCACACGACACAGAGATCTGCGTGCATGTACATTTATCCATCTATTTATTTCACATGGGCAGGTAGGGAATACTTTTGGTTGATGGTCTCTTTGCTGCAGCCAGCATCTTTCAGCAGGACATGATGGATGGTGCTACATGGTGGCTCAGCTCCCCCCTCCAGTGACAGGAATGCCTCTGGATTTCACTCCTGCAGGCTGCATTGTCAGACCTTACAAACGAGGTACCCCATGCCCCCCTGCCTGGGATCCAGCTGCCAGTGGAGAGCTAGAAGTCTGTGTATGGTACCTAGAGAAGTACACTTAGGTCTTCTTCCATTCCTCGTCCTCATCCCAGTGATGCTGACTTCCAATGACTGATGGGCACAGGCTGAGAAGCTCTGAGCTGGATTTAGCCTCTGCTGTACAGTTTAGACCACAAGGGTCTGATGTTGCTATCTTGAGCTTTCTGCTGTGTTCACGTCCTGCATCTTCCATCCATATGTCCCAGAATCATAGAATCATTAAGGTTGGAAGAGGCCTCTAAGATCATCAAGTCGTTCAAAGTGCATCCAGCAGCCATGTCTCCAAGCCTCCACACGGATGTTTAACAGCACTCATGTCTAGTTGCAGACAACACGCTCCAGTGAGATATAATATTTTGTGCTTTTCATGCAACGGGCATCTCGCACTACCCAAGCAAGAAAAATCGGAAATGTGAATGGAATAAACAAGAATAGTCCTTTGTGTTCCTCAAAAGAGGAAAACAAAATAAGGCTCTGGTTTAGTGATGGATAGCCTGCTGCTCCCAGCAGTGATGACTCACACTGGGGTCTGTTCTGAAGCAAGCACAGCCCAGCTGCTGGCAGTGCAGGGCAGTACAGAAGTGCAGACAAAAGCAGAGATGAGCAGCACCAAATCTCACTGTCCACTTATTGCTTGAGCAAAGAGAGCTTGGTAACAGGCTGTTATCTTTAGCAGTAAGCAGCAGCAGAAAGGGGACACCAGGAGCAGTCCTCTATGTCACCTGTCTGGCCTGTCCCTTATCAGTGATCAGTGTCTGCAGCTCTCCAGGTGCTTGGTGAGCAGAGATACTGCTTCCCACCCGCAGATCATCTTACCCATGCACCAAAACCCCAGGCAGCCAGGTGCTGAGGACCTCCAGCACACATCCAGGCTTTGCTGCACGCAAAGGTTGGAGCTGCAGCTCCCTAAACCAAGCTGTTTGGCCCCAAAACAGGCCTGTACCCTGTGTGTCCTCCCAGCACTGCAGTAGGTCCCCATGTCCCTCCCCAGTGGGGAATGAGTCACGTCACCCCCAGCCTCCCCTCTGCTTGTTTCTGATGGATTGTAGGGGCTTTTTCAACTGATTTCCTGGAATGTTACAAGTGTTATCTGAATGGGCCTCTTGCAAAAAACACCATAAACCAAAGCAATTTGGGTAACTATGGCCTTTTGGTCCAGTTTATCCCACACCAAACTCCATAAATGGCAACTTTGAAAGTTTCCCAGACCTTCACAGTAGACCTTGGAACTGTCTGTCTGATTTATCGGTTGTTTCACAACACATACATCTCTCCTATATAATCCCAGTGTTTTACTTATAAGACATATTATAACTGGGAATCCATCTTCTTTATTTGAACACTCAAGACAGATTCACACATCATTTCACCATTAATTAGAATACTCTCAGCCTTGCAGATCCTTCAGCTCTCAAGCCTGGCCGTGGTGTTTCACTTCTTTGCCCCTTGCTCACATCACATCAAAGACTTGTGGGCTTCAGGGCTTTCTGCAGCAGCTTGAAGAAGAACACAGGTTGTTCCTTGCTGGTTAGGAGACACGCTACCCGGCTCATTAATTCACAACAGCTCTTGTTTTCTCTGCCTTTTCCATACTGATCTGATATGGTGGTGAAGTCCAGGTTTGTACTGCAAGTGATTAATGCTGCAGTAAAGTCTAATAAACTGAGATTCCAACAAAAAGTGTGAAAAATGTAATCTCTAGTGTTCTGAAAGCTTACATATGACAAAACCCATAAATCACCCTAGAAGTAGTCATTATGGTGAGTTACTAACTAGATTATACAGCTGCATTTGTCTTAATTTCCCATTACGTAGAGAATAAACCTATCAACCTGATTTATGGCAGAGGGCTTCACAATATGGGAACTGGGACCTGTACTGTTCTGTGGCAAATGAAGAGAAATGTTGTATCTGTTCAACTGCAGAATGGAAAAGATGGAAGGGAATATCTTCCCTCTAGTTGCTTTCATTTGAAAGCACTGATTCAGGACCAATGAGCCCACCAAGTGGACTTGGGTCTAGGTCCATAGGATGGCACAAGAAGAGCCACCAGCCTGTCCCACCACCAGCATGAGAAGATCACAGAATCATAGATGCTCTCTACAGGCATGGGGAAGGGAGAAAATGGTAGGTTGGTCATGGGGAAAGTGAGTACTGTTGTCATATCTAGACACACGAAAGTTGATTATAGGGAAAGTGGGTACTGCAGTCTTATCCAGGCACATGTGAAGTCGGTCATGGCCCCCATTGTCTCCAGACCCTTTAGATACATCAAAGAGTCGTGCTTTGAGCATGGAGCTAGGCAGAGCTTTCCCACTTCACAGAGGTGAGGACAGGAAGGGCTGGTGTGAGGCAAAAACGTTCAACCTCAGCCTCCAAAAAAGAATTTCACCAATTCAAAGAGGTGGACTCGTGGCCAAGGAGAGGCTGTGTTTCTCCAGAGGTCTGGTTGCAGACAAAGTAAGCTAAGCTGCTTCTACTGTGACCTCTGTATCGCCACACCATTATGGATTGCACAAGAAGTTCTGCTGAGATTTGAGACTCTTCCCAGACCCTCCGCAGCAGCAAGCACCATGCTGAAGTGGCTGATTTACAACAAGCACAGCTGATGAAGGCAGCATCAACAAGGACGCTTGGCAAGCCTGACTGCACACAACCAGAGCCTGCCTGTCTGCAGTGGTACAGCCTGTAATTTGCTAGCACTCATCTGCTATATGCAGCGAGGATAAATATTGACAAACTTTCCAAGGGGCTCTGCTCCTTCAGCAGCTGCTGGAAGCACCAGGTGGTGTGCTGGCTGGGTGCATGGCTGTCACCACAAGCTGCCACCCACCCCTGTGGCAGCTCACAGCCAAGGGCAAGGGAGAGGGTGCCCACGTCCTCCACTTCCCATTCAATATCACAGGGTCCTGTAACATGGATGGAGGGCTCCTCCTTGCCTTGAAGCTAAACAGCATGGCTTTTCGGGTTGGGTTTTGTGTTGTTGGGTTTTTTTGTTATCCACGTAACTTTCTGAGGTAAAAGAGAGGTCGTTGGAGAACAGTCCTCAAAGTGAGCACCCGAGCAAGGTGCTGTATGTCTGTGACACCTGGAAGGAGACCTGCAGGTGAGGACTGCCAAGCACTTCTTTGATCTACCAGGTGGGAGCAGGGGGAAGGAATCCCACATCCTTCTCAGGAGATTTCTCCCCACTGAGCCCTCCCTGCCCACCTGAGTCCATCTTTGATGCATGGCTCCATCTTGGATTCCCAGCCCAGTGAAGCACCTGAAACCTGCCTTGAAAAAACAACTCAAAAAAATCAAACAAACTGGAAAATAAACTTTTTGCATCCTGAGGAGCTGTGCTTCGGATGGGCAGCAGAGCCCTCTTCAGCACAACAGTGGGTAGTGAAGAGCTGGGTGAACCAGTATGACCTTGTGCCACCAGTAAGCTCCCAGTTGGGCCTCAATGGGCTTTCATGGTGTTGGCACCACTGGGACACAACTAAACACACCCCATCACCAAAGCTCCCACCACAGATTGAGGACAAACATCAGCCAAAAACAGAGGGTTGAAAGGGTGTCATATAGTCACAGATCACAATTCTAGAAGGAAACGTTATTTCATGGAGAAATTTTGGGGTGGAGGAGGAGAAAGGGGGAGAATGGGATGAGACCCACGTTCTGAAGCTAATAAATAAGAAGGAGATTTAACAAAACATGTCATCATGCGACAAGGTAGTTTTTCTTGCAAGCAGGTGCACTGCAGTTTCAGAAATGTTAAATCTTAAGAGGTTTGTGTTGCACAATAGATGGCAGCTAGAAAGCATGTTGATGTTTTTTGGCAGTATTTCAGATGTCATGGTATTTTTTTTCTTTAAAGCTTCCATCAGCAGGAGGGAAAGCCGTGCCAAGGAAAAGGAATCAAATCTGGATGCAGCAAGGCTCGCGTTCAGACGGCGGCTCCCTGCCAGATGCTACGGGGCCAAATCGGAAACAACCACATTGAGTTCATTACGACAACTGCATAATCAAAAGCCTGCACAAAGGCAAGAGAAAAAAAATTAATCTGTTTAATACTTAGCTAAATTCTCAACTGTTGAAATAGATTTGAAGAAAAATTCATCACAATCCCCTCTTCCTGTTGAGAAATTCTTTCTTGTTCTCAGAGATGTCCATGACATGGCAGGAGTGCACTCTCCTCCGGTGGCCAAAGGGACCACAGCACAGTGACCCCAGTGGCACCAGTTCCCAACCAGGAACTGTGATCCAGCTGCGGGCACCGCTGAGAAGGCACCGCTTTATCTTTGGATTATCCCTACCTGAAAGAGATGGAGGAGCAGCACCAAAGGACACATCTTCACAAAGTGAAGTGACGGGTGCCAGCTTCCCAGACAGGCGGGAATAGAATAGCTCCATTTGCTCCCCTTACTTGCAGCCCCATTTTGAGCAGTGCAACCCTGCTCAGTGCAGAACACTCAATGTGCTCATCCTGTGCTGTGCTCAGGCTCTGAGGAACTGGTAGTGTGCAAGAGGAGAAGGACCCGGACACCCGCCAGGAAGAAATCTGGAGGCTATGATTTAGAAATCACAGCCCTGGCATTTATGGCTGGGGAAGGCTATGGAAACAAAGCCTCAGGGATGTCCCAGTTTTCAGCTCTGTTTACAATCCTGAAGCCTCCGCACAACTGGGGCACAGCTGCACGCTCCGGTTCGGAGCACCAGGACAAAGGATGAGCTGACAGTTGTGCATTGCTTTCCTTGGCCTGGCTGCAGAAGTGACAATCCAAACCAAAGGCTGCAGCGTGAGCCTGGAAAGCACCTGGCTGCCCCAACAGCTTCAAGGGAGTACGCTGCATGAAAGAGCTGCTTTTTTGGGGTTTAAGAGGCCCTCGAGCTGCTCACAGGTCTTAAAAGCAGAAGGTCATCCAGTCTTTCACCTGCTGGCATGCTAAATCCGTGCTCAGTTAATAAAGTCACAACCTGTTGTTGCAGTTTTGCAGGGGGAGAGTAGGATCATGTGCATATCTCAGTCATGAACCAGGTTCTCACCTGCTCCCTCCAGGGTTTAAGTAAATTATTCTATTTATTTGTATAGGAGGAAAAAAATCAAGGCATAAACCCCATCCCAATGCCCCCTGATGTCAGAGGGAAAGTGCCGAGTAATGTTAATGGTCTTCAGATTGGGCTTCAGAAGAGCAGCTGCAAGATATTAACCGGCAGGCTCAGAATTCAACTTTGCTTTTACTCAGTGTAAACCTTCATAAATAAGTCACAGTAGGTCAGGGGAAAAGAAGCTCCTATCTGGCTGTGCTCCCTTGTCCCACAGAATAAGCTCACACTCTTCAGAGAGAGGAATGCTCATTGAACGAATTCACCCTGAGCAGTGGAGTTCCCATTTCACAAACCCAAGTGTTTAGGAAGTGCAGAAATTGCTGCAGTGATTCCTCACCTTTTGCCATGGCTGATAACAATTTCCTCCTTGTTCTGCTTGGCATTCCCACTGTGGCTATTTCCTACTGCTCTCGACTGCCAAGAAATCCCTCCTGCTGTGGTAAGAAGTGACAGCTCCTCCTGGCACATAGAAGCAGGATGGAGCAGGGGGGAGGAGCAGGTACACTGGAGATGCTCTGGGCAATGGGTTGCTGTCAGAGGGGTATGGGTTGGTGCCACCTTCCTCTAGCTCTACTTGTGCCAACTATTCAGCCATGCCTTTATTTCTTTGTTATTCTTAAGACCTTTCTGAAGCAGTAGGTGCTGACCTGTTACTGCTGCTGCTCCAGCAATATGCAACGTGATTATCACCAAACAGTGGCTCAGTGTGGGAATGCAGAGCTGCAACAGGATGAAGACGGGCAGCACAAGCACCACAGCATATGGAGAGCTTAACTGGGCTGAAACATGGAAACATTAACATATTTTCCATTATGCAAACAATAGGACTCCTGTGTCACACAGGCATATGCTCAGCAACGGAGAGACAACGGCATCAAGCGTACCATGCTGTCTCTTGTGGCAAAAGCAGCCAAAGGCACAGACACTCCTCTTGCAGATTGGTTCAGGACCAAATGGCTTTAGAGCAGGACTTCCAGACTGACACCTTGACCTCCATGTGGACTTTGTCAGTGATCTTGGCCATTGGTTCCAGATGGGCACTAACATCCCTTCCAACCCAAGCCTTTCTGTAAGTCTATGATTCTATAACCTTAAAATCCAACCATGTAAATGCTCTTTTTCCTTTCTTTCTTCTTCTTCTTTTTTTTCTTTCTCCTAGCAAGAACATTCACTTTCGCCCTAAACTTCTGTTTTCCTGTTTGTTTTTCCCCAGCTTCTGTGAGGACCAGAACGAGGCTGAGAGGTCTCTGCTCCGGAAAGGTGCAGACAAAAATCATAGAAAATCACTAAACGAAATCACAGAATCATATCATAAATGGTTCAGATTTCTAATCAAAGACCATCCAGTTCCAACCTCTGCTGTGAGCTGAGTGTCCCCAGCTCAGGCTGCCCATGGACCATCCACAGCCTCGGGCACCTCCAGGGATGGGGCACCCACAGCTCTGGGCAGCACCGGGGCCTCACCACCCTCGGCATGAAGGATTTCCTCCTCACATCCGACCTCACAGCACAGCGTACAACCAGATGCACTGCTGCTTTCCTATCAACAGGGATTACGTTGCTTAAACCATTTATTTGATATTGACTAATCGAGGAGGGCTCAGAGGAGCTGAGAGATGAAACGGGGAATAGGAAATTCTGAGCGCACACACGCGAAGCATTCAAAGTGAAGTGGTGCAGGTGCACATTCCCAAATGCAGACTTTCGTACAGTTCAAAGCCAGACTGGCAAACGATGGAGTTTTCACGGGAGCTGCTGTGCCTTTGAGCCACTTCCCAGGCTCCGGCTGCCATCTCGTGGCCTTGTGAGACATCGTCCTCTTCCCTCAGACCTCCGCTGTGACCCGAGCAGTCCTTATCCAGGACTGGAAGTGGCAAAAAATTCCGCAGGAAAGCACTACTTGGAAGTCCCACATCCCCACATCGCAGTGCTTTTGACTTTTGCGCCCCACATCAGAGGGAATGCTTTGGTTTTCCACCGAGTGCCATTTGGAAAAGGTGGAATCCAAGTAGGGGAGGGTTAATGATACTTGTCCATCTGCTTGTCACCCCTGAGGGCTGCAGGGAAGTTCAAACAGTGCTCAGCAATACGCTCAAGATTGAGTTTGCTGCTGCCTTTCCCAGGTGCTGGTAGTGGGACGTGGCATGGCACAAAATAGGTTGGCACAGCATGTCACAACACAGCTTGGCATGGCATGGCGTGGCATGGCACACTTTGCCTGCATTGGTTCCTTCCCCTGAGCTCTCACTCCAGCCCCACACCATGCAGCAGATCTCAGAGCCATCTGCAGCCTCAGAAAAACCACTGAAGCTCTGAGCAAACATGAAGGTCCACCTGCTCAGAACAGCTTGCATGATGGAGAGCTGCAAGGTGATGTCCTGGTTCCAGGGGAACTAACAGGAGTTTGTTTTTTTCCAGTTATAAGGGGCTTTTTTCAGTCAAACAAAGATTTTATCCCTCCTTTCTTCAGAGTATCAGTGGAACTTACAGATCATCATAGCCTACTTTGCTCTTGTGTATTCACAAGCTGATGTGTAAAAGTAACATGATCTTTATTGCACCCTTGTTCTGCTGCATGTCATCCTGGCAGAAACCATCCAAGTCAGTTGATTTGCACTTAATGACATCTGTGCAGACACCACTGAGCTCCTCCTACATTGTACACTGATAAACATATAATGAATAAGAGTAAGGTGTATGAGTGTTGTCAGGTCAGTCTCTTCTCCCATGTATCTAGAGATAGGATGAGAGATAATAATACCCTCAAGTTGCACCAAGGGAAGGTTCAGGTTGGATGCTGAGAAAAATTTATTCTCAGAAGAGTGGTGATGCAGTGGCACAGCTGCACAGGGAGTGATGGGGTCACTGGAACCTGGAGGTGTTCCAGAGCTGTGCAGGTGTGGCACTGAGGGAGGTGGGCACTGGGCACAGTGGGGTGGGTTGGGCTTAGGGATCTTAGAGGTCTTCTCCAACCTGAATGATTCTGTGAAACCTGCCAAAGGCCCACAAAAAGCTTCCCACAGCTGGTCCTTTCAGAGACAACTGCAAAGGGGGCGTGAGTCATGTGCACGGTCCACCACCCCAACGTCTTTCATATATCCTGCTTCCTACCATCATCTCTCCTTTACCTTTGGTCTGTTGGCTGTACAGAAGTGCCATGACAGAGTGTTGGCAAAACTTGTGTCCAATGCCAGGTACCCGAGCAGCACTTAAGGCATCAAGCTGCTCAGCATCATCTCTCCAGTAGTGCAGATTCAGATGATAAAAAAAAGTGATGCCTTGGGGCTGGCAGAAAATTTAAGTTCTAGACATGCATCGTTTTGAAGTCAGTCTGAGCCAACAAAACACTCTCACAAAGGAAACTTTTATTTTGAATATCACCAAGGATCATGTCCCTGTAGGACCATTGGACCAGCCATTACTGTAAAGTGTTCAAGGCTGTGGTGTGTAAGGGCCTAATACCAACTTTTCTTTTATTCGTCTCTCATTCAGATTAATTTTGCATCTAACCTTGAAATAAAAAAAAATCTGAGTCTTCCCCTGAAAAACTGCAACCTGCATTCAGCAAAATTAATGAGATGTAACACTGAAATTGGGCAGTAAATGTGTAAGGAGGGATGCAACCACTTACTTCTAATGCCCCAAAGAACTAGCCCCATCACAAGTCTTTGCTGCTAAGTCAAATTTCATTAACCAGCTCATGGGGGCTGGAGAAGGTGAGACCATGGAAGAACTGAAGTAACATGGAAGCCATTGCATGGACGTGTGTTCCATCTCACACTGGCCAACCAGTTCCTTCTCCACTCAACCTGCCACCAGACCAGACGAAAGCACATTTCACATACTTCGTTCCACTTGGAGATAGGAGTCACAGGTAAGAAAGGAGGATGGAAATCTGCCTCTTTCCATTCCCAGTCTGGATTTGAGGTGAAGGTTTGATTAAGTTCAGTACTCTCGTGGGACACAAAGTCAATGCCAAGCACAGGCTGCATACATTACTGAGCACCTCCATGCATTTCCCAGCAGAGTTGTGCAATGGATCTGATGTTTCACAGAGATAATGGTGGGGAACCTCTGCCTTTCTCAGGGTAAAATAGGCTTTGCTAGCATGTCAGCCAAGATTTTTTTGTAAAACCACATGATCTGGGCTGTATGAATGGAATTCCAGCCCAATCATAGCCTCTCAGGCTGCAGTCTCCCCACCCTGGTTTACAAGCTTTCCTACACTGTGACTTGCTCCATGCTCATGCTGGCAAACAGCAAGGCTAAGGCCACAGTCAGTTTACTACACCAGGCTCTGATATGCAAACCCTGTCCTTTCCAAAGGGCTTTTGCAGCAAGCTTGGTCTTGCCAGGTGCCACACGTTCCCAGTTCCCATGAATTACAGAGGAAGCTCTTGGCAGCGTGCAGGACTTGGCTCATACCATATGAAGGAATGTCTCAGCATCTGTGGCACTTGGACTAGCAGGCTTCCTGCTGCCAAGCAGAGCCAAAGCCGGTCCCTCACATCTTTCACTAGATCAGCCTCAATCTGATTAACATTGCCTAATAAGAACATTTCAATTTGTGGTCACTGACATTCAAAAAATCGCATATGATGCTATTTTTTGCAGTGAAAGTCAGGTATCTGCTGTGTGCAGAGCAAGGGTCCATGTCTAGCTTCAACACCTCATTCAGTGACTCCAGACGTGGCCTCCCCAGGGCAGAACAGAGGGGAGGAGCTGTCCATGCTCTTTGCAATGCATCCCAGGTCACCATTGGCATCTTGGCCACCAGGGCACACTGCTGGCTCATGGTCACCCTGCTGGCCAGCAGGGCACCCAGGTCCTTTTCCACAGAGCTCCCCTCTCCAGCAGCTCAGCCCCAACCTGTACTGATGCATGAGTGTCAACAGTTTACGGGCAGGTTCAGCCCGGTTCTGTGACAATTGGTGCAGGGGACCCACGGACCCACACCCCAGGAAAGGGGGAGGGGGAAAGGGAAAAGGGAGATGGGCCTAGAAACAAAACAGCGGCAACGATCTGAGGAGGAAAACTAATTTACTAAATAAGATATAGGAAAGCAAACTAACACAATATAATAGGAATCAAAGCTAATAAATCAAATAAATTGAGCAAGAGAGAGTGTCCAATAAACTGAAGGCCTTACGCTAACGCTGAAGGCGAGACGGCAGCGAGCACCCACTGCTGAGTTGATCCCAAAGGAAAAAGAGTATCCCGTGACACACAAACAGTTTTTATCTTTCCCTCTGAGCAGAAATACGTAAAAATACAAAGCAACACGAAGTCCTCTGGGGAATGTAGTTCTTCTCTTCTGAGACAGGTATACCCATAACTATCGATGGTCCACAGAGCTAGAGGATTAACTCTTTAACTCTTAAAGCACTACATGATGTTATGATGTGGAATACCAATACCAAAAAATCATAAAACCATGACAATGAGGTCACTCTTCCCCAGGTGTAGGACCTTACACTTGCCCTTATTGAACCTCATTACGTCCTCTCTGCACTACTCTTCACCACATCCAGGTTAATAAGTGCTGGTTTGTTGGAATTAGACTTATCACTTATTGCTAATTATTGCTTAATGCTAGCACTTCTGTGTGGATTTCTAAATCACTCCCTGTACTATCTCCCAGTAGTGTTTCACCAAAGCTGCCTGACATGAACAATCAGCATTTATCCACCAGTGACAAAGGTCTGGGTTTCCATGAGCAGTTCCCTCTACTGGTGGATAAATCAGCAAATGAAAGTATGGAGATGGAGGAAAAAAAAACAAAACAGAGCCACATTACTACAGGGTAAGCTTGAAAAGATACCTTTCAGTGATGCTTGTGGAGCCACAGGGGGCAGGGAGTTTAAATAAATGAGCATCACCACGTGCAAAATCAAAGCATAGCAGAAGAAAAATATTTCAGAGCATAAAGAACAATTAAATGAGTAATGCTTCACCTGCCAGGCTGAAAGTAGCCCAGAAGGAAGCTTGAATCTCTTGGACTTGTTACCTAGAGTCATCGTTCCACTCCTGCTAAGGCAGTCTCTTAGATGGGTTGATATGGGGTCAGGGAAGGAGCTGGTTGTATGGAACAGCAGCAGAAGTGCTTGGTGTGGAGCAGCCCTTCCACCAGCTCCTCGCCTGTAGGTAAGTGGATGGAGGCTGGCTGCGAAGGCTCTGCTGTGACTTTTGCAGCACAACTAGAAGAAAACCCATGGTAAAGGAGGGAGGAAAGGTCCTGAGTCATCCTCAGCCAAAGGCTGCACCAAAACAAGCTTAGATTTCTGGCTTTCCCCAGGCACTACAAGCAACAGGCTCTTGTTTCTTTTTACAAGAAGATACAAGAATGCAAGGTAAAGTTGAGAGAAAAGATGACTAAAAATAGAATCACTGCTTGACTTTGACTCTCATCTGCAATTTGGTTGCTGGGGAAAAGGACATTTTCCCCATCTTAGCAGCAGCCCTCAAACCTGACACATTTTTGCTGGCTTTGAGCTCTTTCTTTGGATATCAGACTTAGAACAGTTGCAAAATATGGATTCTTGGCTGGCTCCATGAAGTCTTAGAAAAGGAAAGAAGGAAGGAATGAATACGCAATTATTGGAGAAGAAACCAAGACCTCACAAAAACTGTAGCAACAGTGGAAGTTGGGTCTCTTGTTTTGAGCAGTTTTCAGGGAAAAGAAAAAGCAGCAGAAAGGACAGTCACTTTTCTCTGGACTACACTTAGCAGGGTCTGTCTCTATCATAAGGCAATAAAAGGCCCAGTACCAGCATGCTGACATTTGCATAGGCTCCAGGATGTCATGGATGTGGATAACTCCCTGCCATCCAGAAACTTTCCCCTCTGGAAATGTTCTTCCTTCCTTTTTTTTAAGGACTAGAGCAGAAAGTAACGAACAAATGGACCATGTGCTGGGAGTTTTGGAAACTGCTGTGTATCTGTTTTGTTCAGTTGTGCTTTACCATCTCAAGTCGTAATCTGCAGTCCTGGCTGCCCACTGGGGTCTGGAGGGGTGACAATAGAGAACATGCCTCTGAGTTTACTCCTCCCGCCAGAAAACAATGATTTAAAATCATTGTAAAAAGAGAATATGGCACAGGACATTACCATCTGAGTACAGATGTCCACATCATGAAACCTGTCCTACTTGTGATACTATGGAATGCTGACACCAGGTTTGGATATACACCTCAATCACCAGCATCTCCCTTATGCTGTACAAATCCCATGTAATATCTGGGTGATAAGGTCCTGAAGGAAAACCTAACCCTCCAATCAGGGTGTGGGATCAGATGCAGCAAGAGTGACACAAATCATTTGCTCACCCACCCAAAATCTGACTCACATGAGGTCCATTTCCAAGGACAGGCACATGTTTTCCAGTGCAAGTGTCTGTGTGGAGAGCAGGGCAGGGATCATAACGGTCATTTGCACTGGAAAATACCATTTTGCAGATCCTCCCACTGTGGCTTGCTTTACAAACATGATGTAAAATTCTGACTGTAAGCTTCTAACCACACACAAAGTTCACCTGGGGTGAGAGGGCTGGAGGGCTCGATGACTATTTAAGCCAATAAGCCTTTGCACAGGCTTCTGGAAAGTGGTAAGATGGGAAAGTATTCTGAAAGGGTTCAATTACTGCATTTATGCCAACTCGGGGACAGGTCCAGTGGTCAGAAGTAGGAGGGATCTTGTCCCTGGCCATGTGGATGAGGATACTGAGTGGCAGTTTTGGGGCCTTTTAAGTAACCTGAGTCATGTAGATTCCACTGCAGTCAGATTTCCTACCACAGATTTCCCACATCAGTTGCTTGTTCCTTCCTAGTCTGGTCCCACTACACCATAGGAGTGCAGGCTGTCTCATTTCAGCCCATAAGGTAGCAGTGATCTGAACAAGTTGAACTAGGAAGAGCTCACTCTCTGAGGCCCCTCTCCAATATTTCTTGCCAGGTCCTTCATTACTGGCTGCATCAGGACTTCCACTGCAAGCAGAAAGGAGATCTCATGCCAGACGTGACGTGAAAGGGGAGACCTCTTAATGCTATCTAAGAGAAGTGAAAGTATCTGGCAACAGAAACAGAACAAAGTTCTGTTCTGCAATATTCAGCAAAAAGCAAAATTGGAGTGTCCAGGGGCTTATGTATTTAGAGGCTTCTGATGAAAGCACTTGCATGAAATGAACAAAATGTGTTGTATTTATAGCAGGAATCCAAGCCTGGCCCTAGCTGTCACCTGATCAACAACAGCTCCAGCCAGTTCTGGCTGCACGCTGCCATAGCAGCTTTCCACAACCCTCCTGCACATTTCCAATGTGCTGCAGCTGCACACAGCAAGCATCCCACCTTACCCACTAAAACTCAAGTCACGAGGACATTCCTTCTGGGCCAGTATGATGACGATCCAAGGTCGCTCACCTGCTATTTGGTGTCAGCTTACTAAAGCGTAGCATCTGCATCTCCCTGCAGGCTTAAAGGTCTTCTGAATCAGACTCTGCTCCAGCAAGGCATTTAAGACAGTATCTGACTTTACATGAGCGTTTCCATTACTGCTCTCCTGCCTGAAGTCATGTCCTTCAGTACCTCCATCAAGGATGCAACGGTAAGCACTGATCCTAGAACAGAGTGTACTTTGAGGACAAGGTAATACATTCTGCATCTTTTACAATTCATCGTGCCTAACAGTTAACTTATGTTTGAGCCAGAAACACAACCAATGGATTGGACTGTGATCAACTAACAATAAGCACTTGGGAGGGGAAAGGATGAACCACAGAGAGCAGCTGAAATTTTAATCCTGCTGAAACCAATGGCAATACAGTATAGGTCCCAGCAAAGCCTGGGTTTCACACACCGTCATACCGTCAGTGACTCCAAACTCACTCCTAGTGCCAAGTGTTCCCAAGGTCCTGGCACTCCAGCAACGCTTTCTGGCATTATGAGACAAAACATTTGTGTGTAGCCCTTGAGACCTGGCACAGAGGGCTTTCAAATTTCTCCATCCCCCATCTGACCCTGCTCCTGTAAGCAGCTCTCATCCTCTGCTTTTCAGCCACTTACCAGCCTGAATTTGTGTGCTGCAAAAAGGTTTTTTTTCCTTTTCCTGGTGGCATTCCTAACCTGTGCTGCATGTATGCCATCCTCTCTGACTGCAAGGTGCAGGAGATACAGGGACCTCCAACTCTATTTCAGCATCTACAGAAAGGAACAAGGTCTCTATTTTCCTGGTAGATGGTTTCCTCCAGAGGTCTTTGTGCTTTATCTCTTGGCCTAGCCATCGGCACAGTATGAATACAAATATCTTGTTTGCATTTTGATCTGATCAAGTCCACAGTCAGCACTTACCAGAAGGTTACACAATATTCCTCTTCTCCCCTCCAAAATGTCTGTGTCAACTTTTTGTTTTTTACAAAACTCCTTTGCCTTCCATGTGCCCACACTCCAGGCACTTTCTGCATCTGGGAAAAAAAAAAAAAAACACACAAGAATTACCATTTTTATTTGCTCACCATTCATAGCAAGGAAGAAAGAAAATCAGTAACAACCCTCCCAACACTGGGAACCGACGAAATCTCAGAGCAAAGGAACTAAAAACTTTCCTGGAAGAGTACCTTGGAGGAAGGAAAGCATTACAGAACAGTGTATATCTGGAGTGGCTTTTGGCAACCACGTAGCTGGGCTACATCAGAGCTATG
This sequence comes from Odontophorus gujanensis, assembly GCA_013399175.1. Taxonomy (NCBI): domain Eukaryota; kingdom Metazoa; phylum Chordata; class Aves; order Galliformes; family Odontophoridae; genus Odontophorus; species Odontophorus gujanensis. Next base: position 192,441 of record VXAB01000279.1, read on the forward strand.
AGGAGTCATGGAAACATCTTAGTTGTAAAAGTCCTGCAAGATGATCAGACCCAAAGACCCATTAGGAGAGCCTGGATTTGAAGGACTCTCCCTGATGCAGGACATGCATGTGGGCTACAACCACATTTCTGGAAGAGGCCTTTTATCCACCTCTGCAAGCACACACACACACACACACACACACACACACAGCATTAACTAAGTGAGCCCATGTGTGACTAGCTCTTCCACAACAGCTCGCCCCAGAAGAAGGTTGAAGGGGTTCTGGCTGGAAGACTGAGCATGGATGATCCCTCCATTTGATAGTTTCACATCTTTTGTATCTTCTCTCCTTCTTTCACAGGGAGACAAGTGCGGGAACGGGCTATTTTTTAGAGAAGAGAAATAATTTATGCCCAACATGTCTGTGACAGTGTTAGTTTGTGTGGTAACAGATGGACTCACCATCAGAAATTCTTTCATTAGTGCCACCAACCCCTCTTTGTCTTGTTGAAGAAGAATGAAGGGGATGATTTAGGTTGGAAGGGACCTCAAAGCTCATCTGACTGCAATCTCCCACCTGATCAGGCTGCCCAGGGCACCATCCAGCCTGGCCTTGGGCACCTGCAGCGATGGGGCAGTCACCCTGCTCTGATTCATCCCTATGCAAAGGGTAAAATATATGCCCTCAGAAGAAGAGAGCAGGAGGCAGGAGGAGATGGGGCAGCTGAGCCCAGGCATGGCTCTATTTCAGCCTTTTCTTTGCAAGCATTGCCAGGGATCCACCCGTGCATGGCTTTCTGTGAGTCTCATCAACACAGAGACAAGCACTTAATGTCAGTACATGCAGACTTCACCAGACCAAAATCAGAAAAGGTAAACTCTTCTGTCAGGGGTTATTTCTTTGCTTTCTTTCTTTTGTTTGCCCCGGAACAATGGCAAAAGAAAAGGAGGGGGGAAAAAAAGCCTGTACAATTGAACAATACTGCCTTGAGAGAGACGGTATGTGATATCTCAGAAATGACCTCCTTCTTGCACCCTAATCCTTGTCTTTTACAGCTAGTGGGACTGCTTGCAGCAGGGGAAAAAGGACACAAAGCTGTAGCTTTGGGAGAACATCTCAGTTCTAGAGGAAGACATATTAGACCTTGGCACAGGAGCTACACCAAAACTGCAAAACTGCTGGTGCTCAAGGAAAAGAAAAACAGGCAGACAAGTCTCCTGTGGCTGAAAGCAGCAAAG
>VXAB01000280.1:0-30519 GCA_013399175.1 Odontophorus gujanensis
CATAAATATTCAGAAAACATTGATGAGTTCCAGTGGATGCTATTTAACACGTGGAGGAATTCAGTGACACACCTTTGCCTCCTATGCACTCCCATGTCAGATGCTATTGTGTCACACTGCCCTTCTTCTGCCATCTCTTGCATGGCAACAAAATTTAAGGAAATACTGTCGAGAAGGTTCAAGTTCTACTGTCACAACCAACATTCACATCTGACATTGTAGGCCAACATAATAAAATAGGAGGCAATACTTTTGGACCATCCCTTGTGGGTAGATATTTATCAGTATACTGAGGAAATAGCTGTACTTGGTAGAAAATCTGTCTGTTAAAAATAGGAATGGAAAATCAATTAACAGATGCTTAACATGGTTGAAACACTTTTGCATTTATCTGAAGAAAAATTATAGACAAAGTTGATTGAGAAAGCAGTAAATGCAACAAGAAATAGTTTACTGAATCTGGGTGGGGAGGGGAAAAGGAAGGAAGAAGTAAAATAGGATCTGGGAAATCTAGGCACATGGTTCACCTGAATGACACACAGCCTGATGTGTTAAAGATAGTTTCCTGAATAATTTTCTCTCTCTGACAACTGTTTGAAAATCAACTGTGGGAAGCTGTGGAAATATGAAATATGGAAGGTAAGAAAATATAACTCTGCTTTTCTATAAATGTTCTAGTAAGACGCAAGTTATATGTCTGGGTCCCATTGCTCTCCAAACAGTGGAGCCCACAAGGGACTTCTCTCCTTTGCTCTCTGTGTTTCTCAACTGAAGGAGTGGCTGTGCCTCTGAAGACCAAGCTTCCATTCAGTGATGCAAAAGCTTAGGTAAGTGCTGTCTTGGATTTGCCCCCCTAAGAATAATTGCTGAGTATCTCAGCCCAGGCTCTTGGCAATGGAAAAGATACACAGAGATACACAGGAGAAAGAGATGAATGGGATATAAATACTATTTTGCTTGTTTTTGAACACCCAGGATTAGCACAGAAAATGCAGATGATTTGAAAACTCATGGAGTGAAAATACAGCAGTGCAGCACATCACAGTTTCAAGAGTAAAGCCAAAAATCTGAAATAGTATATAAAAAAAATAAATAAAAAGAGCAAAAATAAAAATAACCCAATTCCTCAGGCAGGATGCCATTGATTTTGTGTTTTGTATGCTGAATAAACTGGGGAGATACAACAGAAATCATGAGATTCATTTGCTATTTTTAATATACAGCAATGAATTTTCATCATTAAAGTGTCCCAGTGGGGGGTAGATATAAATGTGGAAGAAAGAGATGCACAGATATTCAAAATGATGAACAGCTCAACAAAAACATGCAATCTACTGGCATTATGAAAAATATCAGTATATTATTAATTGTGGTAATTTTTTCCTGTTTCAAGAGAGAGCTCTTCTCTGTTGGGAATGTAAATATACTCACTGCAGCTTTATTAAAGGGTTTCATAAACTAAGTTTCATTAAAGGGGAGATCTGCAGCATTTCATCATGCCTCTAATGTCTCATTTGGACAGATCTGCTCCTTGATCTAAGCTTCTGATATTGTATATACCTGATTCAGGGAAGCATTTGTTTATTCAGAAGTAGCCCTTAGTATCAACTGTAGACGTAAGTGATTTTCTAAATGGAAGAGGCCTCGAAGATGTATTTAAATTCTTGCTTGGCTATGGGGTTGCATGCAGCCCTTTTTGGTGCTGTGAGACAAAACAACTGAGGTGTAAGCTGTGAGCTGCTGTAATTTTAGCTGGAGGTGCCTTTCTCCCTTATATTATGAACACCCTCACAATGTAACCAGAACCTAGTTTTTACTATGTTTGTTTCTTTTTCTTGCTTATACACGTAGGGGAGCATGGAAAAAAGAACAAAACAAACAAACAAAAAAGCATGCATACATATTTTTCTATTGTTTGTTGAAGAAAAGCAAGTATGTGTAGGTCTGTCTTGGGAGAAAATACATCTTGAGGGAATAGCACTGTTTCTCAGGAGGAGACTTTCATTCAGTAGTGCTCTGCTCCCATGGATTAACTCAGCTGATGTCTGCAAAGCCAGATTTCCCTGCCTTGAATTCCAAATTCCTCTTGCTTGAAACCAGCAGCAAAACCCATTGAGTATATCAAACAGAATGCTTGCAAAATAATTTGTACCAGCTGATGAAGGTCAGGTACTTCTACTTATTGTAGCACTCACTGAAAGAGCATTTCTCCTAGTATCTCATGGTATTTTGTTTCTGATCTTCTTTCTGTAATTATCCTTCAGTTTGTCCCTTACACTATAAAGTGGTATGTGGGGTATTTTCTGTGGTTGCTTTTTACATTTCACAGCAACTCGGCATGCAAGAAGGTTTAAAAATATTCCCTTTAAAATGAATTCCAAATAAATTCATCTTCAGCAATTTGACTGTTGGAAATGAGTACATTGTGTTACAAGAGGAATTCTTTCTTGTTAGCTGATTAGGTGGGAAAGCATTTCACACAAATAGAGTTGCGAATCTTCTCCCCATATGAGCTCTGCCACTGCTTTTCTGGGATTGCTTTGGGCAAGTCATGTTGATTTTCAGTGCCCTTTTTAACTCTTGATGTGTTTTGCCTGTAATATCTATTTAGGTTATACCTTCTGAGGGCCGTACATTGTTAGTTTTTTTACCTTAGGGATGTTACACACATAGCTACCCTTCCACTACCTTCAGAAGAATGGAGAGGAGCCCGAAGGCAGACTGTTTAAATTTGCCTATCTCAAGCTTCCTTACACTGCTGACAACAAATTTGCACAGCAGGTTTTATTCCAAAGGAAGGAAATCAATACTTCTGCTTATCTAGCATGGAGCAAATGAAACATTTATCACAAAGAATCTCCTAATCTACATCAAATATCCTATTTTTTTGTTTGTTTCACTTCTGTCTGTGATATCCCTTTCTTATGGAACCGTGATTCTGGAGAAACTGACACTTAATCTATCCTTTGGTATCCTGGTCTGTTGGAGCCCCCCCTAAAATGTGAGGACAGAATGGAGTGAAAAGAAAGCTGTGCCTTATTGGTGCTAAACAAAGATGGCATCCCTCGATGGTTTGTGGCACTTGAGTTACACAACAACTCAAACATGCAGTGAGAACGTGGAGTCCTTTCTAGAGGACAAAATTCATCACCATTGCCCATTCTCTTGGGGCAGCACCTGTACCAGGAGGAGGTGAAGGGACTTTGCTGGCAGATCAGACTGACATCTACTGGGGAGAACCTCAAGGCAGGGAGACACTGGAGGCTCAGGGTACCAGCCCAACTGATAATGAGTCTGTCTTGCTGTGGGGCTCAGGGCAGACTGGGGGCACCCACCTGTAGGGTATGAGGCCCCCTGCTGCAGAAGACTGGACCCTAGCAGCCATGCAGACAAGTGCAGGGAAGGGGGACACCTCTGCATCTACCTCTCCTTTCTCTTCATTTTCCCTTCCCCTTGCCATGTCTTGTTCTCTTTGAAGTGCTTCTCCCTCAGCCTCCATGGCACCACAGGAAACCTCACCCACTCTACCTATTTTTGCCTGCTGGCATGTGGGCAGGTATATCTACCCTGTGAGCCTTAGCTCAGCACCGCATCATGGAGCAAGCACTTTTGTTCAGAGCTCTTTTTAAATATAATAATAATAAAAAAAAGGATCGAGAAAAGAAAAGAAACGCACTCTGAAGCCTGAATAGCAGTGTTTCTATCATCTGTTGTCATGACACACAGCTGACGTGGGAACACGACAGTAAGGCTGACTGCTAGATGGGTTTAATTTTGGTGCAGAAATTTGCTAGAAGAAGCTTTCAAAAATATCTCTGGGTGGGAGGAAAACAGGTGGGTGCTGGTTATGTGTACGTAGCAAGAGGAAATAGTTGTCAATCTTACCCAAGCATTACTCCACATCCATCAGCCCTTTGGTACCCTCACTACTCAATGAGGGAAACAAGTGATGCTTTCTTGTGTTTTTCCTCTCTCCTTCTACTTCTGGAGAAAGTGCTGGTGGAACAGAGTGCAGGGAGACTGAGCATAGAATGTCTGAACAGCACTATGGTTGGCTTGTTCGAAGTACATGTTGCCCAATTAATCTTGGGAAAGACATTCATACCAGCACAGAAAGGCAATGTCAATGTCATCCGTTGAGGCCAAGTATTGGTGAGATCCTTTCAGGAGAGACTTCTGGGTCACTGTGTCTGAAATGACAGCTGATGTTGGTGAATGGTCCCCATGGTGAGTAGTAGATCATCTGCAGGAAAACCAGAACATCATTTCTTTTGTTGAGGTTGTCCATGTTGTTGAGTGAGTGGATTCAGTGTCATGGGTGGTCTTCTCAGTGCTGCGTTCTCATGCCTATACACATCTTTGTTTCAAAAATGTCTCGTTTTTCCCCTTCAGTATCTGTAGGCAATTCTTACTGGCTTTTAGATGTTCCTAAGCAGTCACAGACTCTGCTGGCTACCAGAGAGTGTAGGTGTTCAGAAATATTCTCTAAAAATCACTCTGCTAACCCATTTGAAGCTCATTTTCCTCTTCTATAAACTACTCTATATTAGCACATTTCTCATCTCCCTTAGACTTCGTCATCTTGACTAATGACTTTACTCATCTGTACTAGTTTACTCACCCATTTCAGTACCTTGCTAGATCTCTGAAACATTTTGTGACTTAATTAAATTACCAGTTAGAGCTCAGAGGCCTTTGAATGAAAAGTGTTATGTACTATAAGAGCAAAACACTATGATTACAGTTCTGGAAAACATAATTCAGTGTAGAGACTTTGTTTCTCTTTCATATTTGCTGTTTGGACATTGGCAGTAGTGATGGTGGTGAGACTGGAGCTGAAGACTTCAACTCCAACCAGAAAGATTGGAAGAGGAGCCACTGTTTGAAAAAGAGAAGATTGAAAGAAAACCATAGCAAATCATTTGTATGGACTGATAAAAGCAAGAAGAGGCAGAGCTTTGAAGAGGAGGTATGCAGGAAGAGGACACAAGTCTGTGTGAGCAAGAGAGTAGTTCAGGTCTCATGAACTATAGCTTGTACCTAATGTGGTCATAATCCAATGGGAACTATAACATTTCCTTTAATCTCATTTTCATTGTGCCTTAACTTTGTCTGAAAATCTGATTTGTCCTGTATCAACTGCTGTATTCTTATTTTGTCAAATGCCTTCTTTCTGCCCCCTGTTAGAAGCCCCAGTTGAGAAGCTTTGGTGAGTGGAAAATGTATTATCAATGAATCCCTTGCATCCTTATATTTTATTTGTTTGTTTGATTGTTTTATTCCTCTCCGTTTGTAATTCTCACATACTTCTTTCTGTTTCTAGCCTCTGCTCTGAATATTCCATGATGTGCTCAAAAATTCTGAATAGTTTCCACTTTGAATTCTAAAAATCATTTACCATTTCCAGAAAGTGACAGAAACAATCAATCTTTTATGTAGATTGCCATTTTGTAGCTACTTGCCGAAGTATCTCATATTTCTCACAACTCAGGCTCCCAGCCCTTCAACTGATATAACCTGGGACTTCTGACCTTCCTTCTGGAAGTGTGCAAATCATTATCACTCACATTTATGCTGGCTGAAGTAGCTGTTGATTATATATGAGCTAGAAGCTGTTGATGCAGCTTCTTATTAAACTGCTCCTCCTACTCCCTCCTGGAAATGTCCATTCAGTTCTGCTCATCAGATGATGTGTTTGGTGTTCAGTGGCAACTTTGAAGTCTCTGCTCAGTGGGTGACTCTGGAGCTCTACNTTTCCCTTTCTATGATTTAAATTCCAGGGTACTGGTAAAAAATCAGTTTGAGGTTTGTCAATGGAGAAATAACTATATGGGAAAATATAAGCATTGGCTTTAGGGGAAATTTAGCTTCCTATGCTAAACAAAGACCTAAGTTTTCCCTTCCTCCTAGTTCTCACACTTAAATAATTTTTTCTAGCCACCTTGTAAAGGCAGCTTTTGCAGTAGCATTCTTCCAGTATAAACAAATCTTTATGTATATAAACAACTCTGTTTTTAGTTGAAAGGTTGCTCTCCTGTATGTGAATAGCAGCTATGCCCTCTCAGGCAGAATACCCAAAACAAGAAAGGACTCAGTGACATTTTAAAAATATGTGTTTTCTTTGTAGTCTCTCCTCTCCTCTGCCTGCTCCAGACTGAAGGTAAAATGACTGCCTGTGTGAACACAGCAGATGTCTCAGAGATGTAAATGTTCAGCACCCCTGAATCAAAGCCACAGCATAACTGAATGCTCTACTATATAAAGAAAATATTGACTCTGTTTGTTTTTTCTTTTCTTTTCTTTTCTTTTCTTTTCTTTTCTTTTCTTTTCTTTTCTTTTCTTTTCTTTTCTTTTCTTTTCTTTTCTTTTCTTTTCTTTTCTTTTCTTTTCTTTTCTTTTCTTTTCTTTTCTTTTCTTTTCTTTTCTTTTCTTTTCTTTTCTTTTCTTTTCTTTTCTTTTCTTTTTTCGTGTGTGTGTGTAGGGGTAGAAAATGCTGGTAATGTTTAAACACCTCTTTAGAGTCATTACAAGGTATTGTGCAAATACAGTAAATTTTCCCCAGCAAGCAGGCATGAAATACACATTTGCTTATCAGAACAAAACAGTTGCAGAGGAGGCCTTGATGTCTGTCAGGTGAATCATCTAATCTGCAGCTTTAATATATTGAACTGGGTAAATAAGTCACTTTTTAGAGATGTCTAAATATACATTTCCCTGAGAGAGCTTTTTCACTCTCTAGAGTAAACAAATCATGCTCATATAAAGATCTTTTTTCTTCCTTGTTTAAAAGATGTGGTTACCTGAGTACATAGTTGCAACATAAGTACGTAGTGTACACACCAAACATACTTGATTACATATATTTTTCTCTGTAAAATACCTATTGCCAAGCTACATCAGCTGCTCAGGATTTAATAATCAGCTGTAAGATATTTCCCCCTCCCACTTACAAAAGAAAGCAAAGGAAAAATAATCCAGATACAAATTTTACAATTGGCAAAATTGCCATACGTCTTAGGAATGTTGAAGGTATAACATAATCTGACAAAAACCAGGAAATTAAAATGCAAAACCAATGCTGTGTCCTTAATTCACCCTTTTGTGCTTTTTCTTATTACCGTGCAGAAGCACACAGCCATTTCTGCTGCGAATCTTTGCAGCTCTATGCTTCCCTGCTGAATTTTCAAAATGACTTGTTCTTGCTGTTAGTTATCTCCAGAACTGTTATGGTAGGTCATCTGGTACATCACTGCCAAAGTGCAATTAATCCCTACTGCGCATTTACAAGGGCTTATCCTGCTTAATGTAAGTGTCCTGTGTGACCTTGTTTTTTTTTTGTTTTTTTTTTTTCTCTTTACCACCAAGTTATTTTTGGGGCTTGGAATATTTATTTATTTTTTTAAATCAGTTTTAATCAGGATCTTTCTACTGATTTCATTAATTTTGTAACAAAAAAGGTCTTTCCTTTGTTTGGTCTTTCCTTACAGCTACTCAGACCCTACACTGTGTTTTCCTCTCTTCTGCCAAAACAGTATCTAGGAGTATTGTCCTCTTCCTTGTCCATCTGGGGCTTAGCTTTTCCGCTCCCTTTTGCATGTGAGACCTTGGCATCTAGCTCCCTCTCACAGGGCTATCCTTCACTGCTGTCTTGGGAGTGCTATGTCCTCTGTTTGTCAGCCTGGCCAGGCTCCCTCAATTCCGAGGCCCAACAGGCTTAACATTAAAGCACAGCCAAAATTTACTTAGTAAATGTTTGATAGCTGGGTACTGTTCTCTTCTTGCCCTTCTTTGCACCTCCCACCTTCAGGATTTTCCTTGAATTTGAAAGCCATCTTGAAGATTTCAGTTGAAGGCACATATCTCAGGTTCTTATCCCATCTTATTTTTCTGAAAATCACCCAGATCACTTGGCCTTCGTAGGTTCTCCCTTGGGGCAGGGCACCTAAATTGTGCAAAGCCTCTTTCACCAGGGTACATGGTGATCCTTGTTTGACATTGCCCCTGCCTGACCCAGGCTGTACGTATGAAACAGATGAGATGCATCTTGGCCATGATTTGTGCTGCTGATGTATCTATGCAGAAACAAGTAGGCGGTGCTATGGTTTGCATGTACCGAGCTAGATGCACATGCTCTGGAAAGGTCACGTGTGGCAGAGTCTCATGTTGTCATGTAAGAGTTAAAATATAACAAGTCTTTTGTTTTGCTCATTTTGCTTTGCAACCACTTGGATGGGCCATTTTTTCTCAATTAATCACGGGATTCACCAGCATTCTCTATCTTCTCAGTGGATTTCTTCTCTGACTTCTAACTTTTGATAATGTGGGGAGGGAGAATACATACGTGCAGAACTTTTATTTTCATTAATGGGATTTGTACAATAATTAATGTATGAAAAGCACTAGTGGGAACTTATTTATTAAAGGTAAGTAGCTGTATGACTTTGTACACCCTATCACCAAGAAACAGATGATAGTACATTGCTGTATAATCCACTCTGCTGTTATGAATCTGGGAATAAACTGCAACATCTTCTAACAGCCTTTAGCATTTCCTTTGTTTTATTTCCCTTACCTTTAACCATAATGTGAAGGAAGGAATTGGTTATTAGCTCTGCTAAGCGTATTGCTCATGGCAATTCTGCACGGTTTTGCTGGCATCCAGAGGATTGAAACAGGCACAGACTGTTTTTGGAGACTGAGGTAAAGTGGAGTAAAGCTCAAATCCCAGATTTTGTCTGATTCTGAAAAGAAGTAGCTGGTAATCCTCCACTGGTTTATATTCATGGGGTTTTTTTGCTTGAATTCCTTGATATCACTGGTAGATTGATAGTACAAATATTTACATACTAAGTACAAACATTTATGTTGTAATTAGTAGTATTATGAGAAATGAAAAGCAAGTGCACTAATTATCTGTCCTTAGACACCAGAACACCTTTTTGTTTTTGTTTGCTTATTTGCCTGGGTCTTGCATCATTTACTGGTCATTTATGAGCATTTCCTTCATTATCTACTCATTGTGAAGAATGGTGGTGCTTATTTTGCTGGTGAATAAACCGAAACCAGAGACTGCACCTATTTGTCTAGCATTCAGGTAACCAAAGCAGGTGCAATGGCTGTTTTCTCTGGGACAGCAACAGGGCAGGACAAAATTAATTTCAGTGAGCCAGTGCAAGAGAGCACCACTGGAGGGTATATCACCATCTTCCATCCATGTCTGGTTGCTCCCATGCTGTGATAAGGATTTAGTCTGTGCAGGGACAGGACCTTCAGGAAAGTTAATTAAATTCACTTTAAAAGGCATTGCTTAAATTGCATTACCTCACTGTGGTGACATTTTTATTTTGATTTGAGATAGACTTTAATTCTGTTTCTTTTAATTCGCTTTGGAACATAATGTGGTTTACCTGATCTAATTTAAATTCACACCTTCAATTAGCTCAGCTTAGCTTTCCTCAGCATCCCTACATAGACAGGACCTAATTTTGTTTTCCAGGTCCTGAAACCATGCTCCATCTTCTCAGTACCACTGGGGCACCTCTTCACTTGTGCACTTCACAAATTGCTGCATGCCCTGCCATCACAGAGTTAATTTAACCAGCTGTTAAAATGACTGTTATATTAGTAGTTTTCACCTATGTGGTATTACTTAAAAAGCTGATGATTAAAAAGAAGGTGAAAGAACAGGCTGAAATAGTAATTCACAGTGTAAAAATGATGAAGCAATGAAGAAATTATAGCTCGTGAAGCCCAAAAAAGCCAATCAAACCACCTACTGGACTTGTGGCAGTTTCATTAAGATGAGAGACTGAAGAGAGGGCAGGATGATTGGCTTTTAACAATCGGTCTTCTTCTGTGGGTGATGCGGAGAAGCTGGGTTTGCACTTGGTGGCAGTGCTCTCCCACACTGCTGGCGGCTCTGGCCGCCCTGCATGCTGCTGCTGACTGCAGAAGATGGAGGGGGAATGGGGCTCATTTTCTGCTTAATATTGTCTTAATTCAATTTAAATACTCCTCCTCTGCTCTCATGGAGCTCTGCTATTTTACAGCTTTTATCATTGTATAATGGTTCCCTTTGAAAGAAAGAGAAGAAAAAAGGCAACAGAAATGGCTGAAAAATGTTTCTATTTCATAACAGTAAGGGTGTCTGTTATTCAGCGTCCCTTGAGGTTAAGGATGGATGGTGAGGGAGACTTGATAGTTCATTTCTGCCTGGCACAGGACTGCCCCTCATGGACAGTCCTCCTTCATTCCTTCATTCCTTCATTCCATCCTTCCATCCTTCCTTTCTTCCTCTTCCTCTTCCTTCCTCCCTTCCTTCTTTGCTTCTTCTTTTCTTCCTCTTCCTTGGTTTATTTATTCATTCTTTCATTCCTTGCTTCCTTCCTTCTTCTCAAATCTGTCACCATCTATAGGATTTCTTTGCAGTATGTTGCAATGCAGATCTACTGGTCCTACTGCAGATGTAACAAGTTAGTGTATAGCCTGGTGTACTGTTATCTGGAGAACAATAGAGAGAACGTGGTTTTGTCCACTCAGTTTTGTTATGGTTCCATAGCATAAACTTCTTTTCTCAGAGCTTCTGTTTGAATTCATACGGCATGCCAAGAACCTCATCTTTTGTTCATGTTCTGAAAGGAACGTGTGGCTTTTCTGTTGGTGTGGAAGAACTTGATGATGTGTACAAAACAAGGATTTTCACAGCAGAAAACAAGAAAAATGAAAGGCACTTTTCACCAAATTTTTTTGCTGATCACTAATGGTCAACATGGAATGAATTTCCATAATTAAGCATTAATGAGTGTGGACAAGATTAGCACTAGACTTGTCTCTGCAACAACAGTGCAGGCACATTCTTGGCTTAACAAAATAAAATGTGGGAGATTGAGCAGCTGCTCCTTCACTGCCCATTGCACTACGGTGGAAAGAACTGTGTAATCAAAGAGTAATAATGGTGTCACTGGGAAAAAATATGTCCAAGCTGGCCATGTTTAAGTACAGGATGGAAATAAGACATCTTCAAAAATTAGAATGTGGAAACTTCATTATAGAAGCAGTAGGAAGGGGAAAACTAATTGTTTTTAAAATGCAGTTTGATGTGTTCCTGAGAAGAAGGCGAGGTCGCTCTCAAGACTAAGTGACACTGGACAGCTTTTTATTATCTTTATAGATACACATCACATGAATTCATAGTCAATTCAGGGTCCAGATGTTAAATTGGGCCAAAGTACAGAAATCATCTTTCTTCAGATGACCCACAATAAGAAGTGAGGTTAATGTGGCTTCTATAGCTATCCGGGGCTTGTTATTCAGCAGCAGATGTTTTTCACTGATTTATCTATCAGCAGAGATAAACCTCACTGTTTTTACAGTTCAGTGAACCTGATAAGCCCAAACTCAGTAACAAACAAAGACTGTGAAATAATTTGTATCCTCTATTAGGGACAAACAAGCAAGAACAACACCACTTAAGGAAGCAGCATAAATAATGAATGCATAGAGAAATATGGTCCTTTCTGACAGAAATGATGCTGGTTTTAATTTGTGTTTATGGCACCTAAAGTAATGGGCACATTAAATATGCATGGACAGAGAGAATCAGGAGAAAATTCCCCATGGAATCTAACCATGGTCACCTGGACTCAGACCAAAACTTGCAATGGGAAAAGTGTAACCATGAAAAAGAAATCTCTTGTAGGAGGAGAAAATAATAAACACTGGGAAAATATGGTGTATACCTTTCTCTGGTTGCCAGATGCACTACTGGAAAATCAAACCACTGTTTAGGAAATAATCTCAGAATGTAAAATTACCAAGTGAAACAAGACAGTCTTTATTTATTGTTTGACACAATGGATCCAAATATTCATGGAGGAAAAGACACATCTTGTACATAAGAATTCTTGTTTAAAATACCTGAATCCCTCTTTCAGGACAAATTCGAGTCAGTATTCTTCTAAATTTAAAGGTAGTATATGATCAATTAAAATAAGAATGTAACCCGTCATCTTGAACCTTTCCCTAGAAAGGTTAGTTCAGTTTAGACAAAATCCTAATGTGTCAGCTATGTAGCAAAAATATATCAGAAAAATCTTACTCATGGGAAAGGTCCTGAAAAATACTCAAGTATCATTAACAATTTTTATGAATTGAGTATATCTTTGGCATGAGCTGTAACATTGGTATTTTTCTCCAGTGGTAAAGACTGAAATGATTTCAGTTAAAATTATCTTCTTGGACTTAGTACAAGCAATCTACAGAGGTATTAATGTGTCTGAATATAATAAATAGAGCTATGAAGCTGTACATTTTTTGATTGAGTTATTGAATGATAGTGTCCCAAACCTGTTAATCAGACTGATTATGGTGTTTTTTATCCCGAAACAACACTGCAAACATTTTTGTTTGAATGTGAGCATAAAATCTGATTGACCCAAAGTAGTGCATTTCACTTTCACCCCAGGAAGCAAAGGACTAGCTTTCTTTGCAAGGGTTGAAATGGAATGAGGTACAGGAATTATGTGATTGAATTTAAAATGTGGCTTTTTCTAAATGGATTTTTCTGCAGAATTGGAATGATACCAGAGATTTCATACTGGAATTTCTACATATCATAACAAGGCTCCTGTACTTTCTTTTTAACAACAGCCCAAAGCCACATGGCTAAAACACGTTAGCAGGTGTGTGACCCAGGCACTAAAACCACATCTCCAAGGGCATTGTCTTATCCATCAGCACCAACATATTACAGTTATACATCATGGAAAGGCTGAACTGAAAATCATTAGTTGCAAAATGGTTGAAATGCTTCAGATAGGTAACAGGTTATAGTAACGAGAGAAAAATTCTCTGTTGAAGAAATTCAGATTAAAACTTTGCGAAGATAAGAACATCCAAGGAGTAGATACCTTGGTTATGGAGTATCTACCACTGAAGTGTTAAAACACTAGAGTACAATTTCTGTCACACATGATTATGGCACAAGCAATTCTGTAGACTTACTAATCCCTTCCAGTCCATTAGTTCAGAGAGCTAAGGAAATGACCCTGCTTCTTGATGGTTCATGGAAGTACTCAGATTGTGGGTCCTCACCAGTGGCACTTGTTTCAATAATGTCGGAAGAGTGCTTTGATGTGCCCTGCCCTATCTACAAGGTATATGTGGGTGCTTGTACAAATCCTTCATATATTTTCTACCCCTCTGGCTGACAGATTATGTTCATGTCAAATGGAAAACTGTCAGTGGTTGAGAGTGAGCACAGCCATAGTGAAGTGAGAGATTTAGGACCGCATGGGTGGGTGCCTGCTTCAGGACTCTAACATCCTTCCTGGCAGGTGGAGGTAGGACAGCTCCTTCTTTTCTGGCTACATGGGCCTGGAAACACAACTTGCATAGTTTCAATGTCTTCCCTGACAGGCACCTTATTACACTCTTGATTTATTCTTCTTTTTTTTCTGGATGAAACCCCTTAGTGAATGTCATCTGAATCTACAGGCAAATCTGACCGCCCAATAACCGAATTTCCCAGAAGGAAAACTTCCCTTTTACTGAAGGATAAAAAAAGAGAAAATGGTCTATCTCTAATGACAAAACCATTTGTTTGCAAAAAATATTGCTCACACATGACAGTTGGGCTCGTTCAGCCTGGAGAAGTGTCTGAAAAGACCTCATTGTGACCTTCCAGTACATGATGGTACCTCATAAGTAGGAGGAGAATCAACTTCTTACGTGGGCATATAGTGCTTGAACAAGGGGGAATGACTTTAAACTAAAAGAGGGAAGATTTAGGTGAGATGTTAAGAATAAATCCTTAACTCGGACAGTGATGAGGCACTGGCACAGGCTGCCCAGAGAAGCTGTGGATGCCCCATCCCTGGTAGCATTCAGGGCCAGGTTGAATGGGATCTTGGGCAGTTTGATATGGTGAGTGGCAGCCAAGCCCATGGCAGATGGTTGAAACTGAGTGATCATTAGCATCCCTTCCAACCTCAGCCATCCTATAATTGTATTATTCTATAATTCTATGACAGAAGAATTTCCTTTAATGTCTTTGGGGCGGTTCCCGGCATGATACAAATTAGAGTATGTCTCTGTGTAACCCAGTCATTCTCTTTTACAGTACCTTTTGAAGTGCCTCCACTTGCACAGAAGAATGATCTTAGTGTTTGCATGCCAAAATATTTCTAACAGATACAGATTCGGATCTTCAGCTGGTGGACATCAGTGAATCACCATAATCTCAATGATAGAGAACATTTTACATGAGCATTAGCTGGGCTGTTGTGTTCACTTGGGACACAGAAGGAGTTCAAGATTCCTGTCCAAGGACACTCTGATAGAGTTTTCTCATTCCCATATGTTCCTTGCCCCGGAACAGACCCCAAGATCTGTTTTGTAAAAGTCAGCAGGCAGTTGTAGTAGAAAAACCCATCTAATGAATCTTTCTGGCTTTATACTAAATACCATCAAGGCATAGGCTGTCTGTTACTACAGGCATGATAAAGGCTGAGCAGATCAACGTCAATGGTCAGTGGTGCCTCAGCCATTTTGAGATGCCCTGGGAAGGTACGGTGGGCTGTGAAAAAGCCCTCCTATTTCAGAGCTGATGAGAATCCAACAAACAAATAAAACATCTTTGTACATGTGCAAACTTTTGACTGAATTTCCCATTCAAAATACTTTTAAGCAGAATTTAGAATACATGAAAGCATGCAAAACTATTAGTAAAAATTTACAAGCCCATCAGAAAGGTCCCTTGGCTATGATCATGGATCAGACCTTACTATGTAAAGTATATAACATGTGGGAGTATATCTGGTAATATTTCTTGTCCTGAAAAGTTAGACAGTAAGATTGTATATGAAATTCTGGAAAACCTAACACTCTTCCCCAGTGGGCAGGGCTGTTTTTTATTTTGCACTGTGCTCTGCAGGAGTTCTGAGCTTAAACCAGAGCAAGAGAATTGTTGCTTGGCAAATCCCAGGTTGACAGTAAACTGAACAAAACTAAGTAACGGAGAGAAAAAGCACAGCTATTGTTACAGTACCTGTTCTGTTTTCAAAAGAAAGCAACTTATTTTCTTTTAAGGTTCCTGCTTTCTGCTCAGATGTGTAGGAATGTATAAGGGCACCCTCCATACAAATGACAGCATTTCACTGCCTCAAACACTTCTTATTAATAGCAGAGCCAACAATGAGCTTACAGAAATATTTCCAAATGTAATGGGGCTAAATTTGGACTAGGTGTACTGAAAGTGGATGTATTTTGAAAGGATAAGCGGGGACTCATAAAACCAAGATAACTAAGATATCAAGTAGGCCTGCTTTTGACATGTATATTTTCAAACAGGATCATATCC
The DNA here is from genome assembly GCA_013399175.1 of Odontophorus gujanensis. Classification (NCBI taxonomy): domain Eukaryota; kingdom Metazoa; phylum Chordata; class Aves; order Galliformes; family Odontophoridae; genus Odontophorus; species Odontophorus gujanensis. Next base: position 15,359 of record VXAB01000280.1, read on the forward strand.
TCAGTAGGAGTAACCTCACACAGGAACCTGTGAGGAGTGATGCTTACTGAAGTTCTTGTCTGTTTCGTTTCTCTGGAGTAATCCTGCCAAGGGGGAATATGATTCTGGAGGGCATATGCTTGTTGTGAGGTACCCAAGGTTTCTGAGATACGCCTAGAGTGTATTCCTTTTTCTTCCACAAGAAGGCAGCACAGTGTGCTCTGGAGAGTGAATAAGCACCCACTCTTCTAGAAGGACCTGATGCCTACCAAATTCTTGAACAAGTGTTAACAAGTTCACAACCTTTGTGGTGTTAAAAACAAGACCACACACAATTTGCAAACATATTTGCTTGGAACAGCTGCTTACACTGTGCTTAAGCTGAATCCTTTTCAGATAGGGCAAAGAAGTAAAACACAAATCAGAGTTGTAAAAAAAGCATTGTAGTCCCAGTTGCGTAATACATAGCTCTAAAATAAGTAAGTCTTTTTTCAATAATTCACATTGATTAGTTGAGTGTTGACCACAAACACTGGTCTTCGTGGAAGAAATGACTTTTTCATTACAGTGGGGAGGAAGAATTTCCTGGAACATGGACAGACCAAGAGCTAAAATCCCCAGTGAGTATTATTAAGGACATTGTTATGCAAATGTAATACCTGGTTGAGATCTTTGGAGGAGGGATTTTTCTGCCACAGGAGACAGTGGTATTGTAACACTTATTTTAATAAAAAAACCATGCCCAACTGTATTTGTTTAGACAATTTCCTTTTGCTTTTCCATGAAGCAGAAGTTTCAGAACGTGTTTTTCTGGGGGAACGCCTATGTGGAAATTGCAGTGAAAATACTTGTTTTAAAATCTTGGCATTTTCATAATTTATTACTCTGAAGTACTGAAATACCAATTTTGAAATGCAAGATTTCACTTCCATATGTTTGTTCAACCCAGTTTTTTTCTGAAACATTTCTTCTACCAGTAATGTCAAAAAATGTCAGAAATTTCCCCTAAAATTCAAGATGTCCTTGTGATCCCATTCTCACTGGGAAAATATTTCAATGGAAAGCACTAGTCACTGTCGGAGTTCATTAAAAACACTCCTTCTGCTGACTTTAACTCCTCAGTACTTGCCAGAATGAACATTTTTCTGCATTATATATCTTTTGCACCATACAGTAGAGCCTACATAGTTTCAGCTCTAATTGTGTGCAGAGAAAGCTGAAAATGGAAAAGCTTCCAAAGTCTGCTTGAGTTCTGGAAATCAACAGGGAAGGATAACCTTTCGCATGTGGGATGGATGTATCACACAGTAATTTCAGGTCAGTGCCAATGACAGCAAGGATTTTTTTATTTTACTTTTTTTCTTTTTTGCAGTGCAATCACTGGCCACAGTCCGGCAAATGTTTTTCCAAAACAGGCCCAAGTGGCATGGTCTGGCCATGCCTCCATGCTATTGCTAGGATGTGAGGTGTACACACTGCCAATTCAAGCTGGCCTGCTGCCTACAAACTTGTCTGGCATTGGTAGCTTACGATTATCAACTATTTATCATATCATCAGAGGATGAAGTAAAGGATAATTGACATCTTCCATAGCAGAGCACAACAATGTGGGCTGTTTGATGTTCTCTGAGAGAGTGTCTCAGGCACTTAGAAGAACAGAACTTCTCAGCTATGCATCTTCTTATTTATTAAAAGCCCCACTTGCCTACAGAAGGCTGCCAAGCTGTGAGAGGATAGTTGCCTTGCATCATGCAGAATGGAAATGGAGTACACCAGCCAGGCAAACCATCTTCACCAGACAAGTCTTGTAGGCCCAGCAAGATCTGTGAACAAGCACTTTAAATGCTTTAACTGATCTCTGTCACAGAGGGGAAAACAGGAGGGGAAGGGACAGTGCTAGGACCCAAAACATCCTTAAAGAAAGGGTGATGCCAGCATATCTGACTTCTGGCTGGGCAAATATTATCAGAAGAGTTTTCTGTGATTGTCATGATGTGACAGTATTTTTGATCTTGGATAGGTCAGTGGTCATGCAGAAAGCAAAAGAAAAATCAGTTACAAGTTTTGTTTAAAGTTTGGATTGTTCATATTCAACCTCAGTTAGTTTGTTCTGTCTTTTTCTTCAGCCAGCCAGGCCCCTATAACAAGATTTTTACTTAAAAAAAATCTTGCTGTGTTTAAAGATATAGGGATATGAAGTGTCGGGAAATGCTTAGTTAAAATGTTGGCTCTTTCACTACCTTGTGCAGAGATTCCAGCTGGCTAATTCATTCTTCAGATTGTTTATTTGTGAAAAAGAGTGACACCAGTGTCCACACAGGAGTGACCGGAGGGATATTTCCTAGTGCCTAGACATGCAAAATTGTAAAAATTAAAGTGAATAAAAAGAAAGGAGAAAAGTGTGACTACTCCTATGTTGCAACAGCTGTGTAAATGTCTCTGGTAGCTAACGGCTGCAGCTCCCTTTGGCTTTGCAAGATCAGGCTGCATATTGACTTCTGTCAGGAGTAGCCAGCAGGTACATATTTGTATTTCTTAAGATTGTGGAAAAAGTCTTGGTTTTAATGAGTACATTTGAAGGCTATTTCAGTGGTGGGATAATTGTAATGTGGAACATAAAGCGATAGAGATCTGTCCATTGGATTATAACTCCAGAGTTCTAATCTACTGCCAGCTTTTCTGAGTGGTCCTACGAAGCTAAAAGGAAATTATAAACTCAGTTGAAGGTGTGTCATTCATGGCCAGTGTTATGGGAAGTTCAGGAAGGGGTGAGAAAGTTCTCTCATTTCTAACAGAGGGCTCCTGCTGTCCATCTTTGCACAAATCTTCTTTAATGTCAGCTACACTTTGGGAGGATTTGTACTGTTGGGTCAGACCTTTGCATGAAAGTGGCCTGGTTTTGTTTTCATGTTGACCTCTAGAACTGTTGTGAGTGGCTTTGTTTTCTTTTGCAACATTTCACATCGTGTTAGAATGGAACCATTAAAATTAAGTGTGTGTGGCTTTTTTTTTTTTTTTTTTTTGCCATGGAGATGGATGTAAATATTAAAAGCAGGCACAGATAAAATAATAAACATTCCAAACTGAGAACTTTGAATTATACTTTGTTTTGGAATAGATTTCTCCAACATGTGCAGATTCAGAGACATATGTGCTTCCCTTGGTACTGAAAAACCAGGGTGGTTTCCACAAGTCATCTGACCACACAGCATGGAGTGTGTTATTAAAATCCTTGCCCAGGATACACTGCTGGAAAAGGTCTCTCCTTGTGTCTGACACAGACTGCGGTTGTTTTAGAAAAACAAAGCCCTGGAATTCCTGTAATGATTTCTGTTGCAGAGAAATCAGGAGCTGACTGACAGCTGAGTGCACAGTCATTGTCTTGGGCTAGCAGGTGTGTGGACTGCCTTGAGAAAATGCAACTAAAACACATGGGGTTTGTATTTGCTTCTGTTCATCCTGTGAGTCTGGCTTCCTGCTGAGCAGATCTTCTCACCCTGATTGACACTGACTTGCTATTTTAAAGCCTTTTCCTGGTTTGTATAGTGTATATCCCAACAAGTAAAACACTCTGGTACTCTCCAAAGTCCCTTCAGAAATAACCTATGTGTCAAACTCTTTTTGATGCTCTCTGTGGACTGCTTCAGGATCAGGGGCCTTGGTATTCAAATATATCTCAAGCACTTACTTGCGAGACAAGGCTCCTGAAGCACAAGGATGAGACGCTGGCTTTATAGCATTCCTAATCATGAATGTTTTCCTGAACTGTTTCTGAATAGCAGCCCAAAGTTCTCAGAGAAGGAATAGAAAGTATAGCAGTGTTTAAATGCATATAGCCACTATGTACTACAGTAAATGGTGTACAGAAGTATAAGCCCTGTATAAAAGGCTATACTTATCTTTCTGCAGAGAAATGTATAGATGGAATGAATTTTTAAAAGTTTCTTTAGTCGCCTCATAGATTATTCCACCCTTTTTGCTTTTAATAGGAGATATTTCTGGAGAAAGAAAACAATGTTCTTAAGCTATAAGACAGATATCGAGATGTTTAAATATGTTAGTTAAAAACATACTTTCTGCTTACTTCTCCACACGTCTATTTCATTAATTCCCTACACAGCAGAGCTAAGTCAGTTTCAGCTGCCACTCAGTTGCCTGTGTGCATGAGAAGCCAGTCACTATTGTTATTTCATACAGGAGATGACAAGTTAAAAAAAAGGTGGAAACGCTGCTGTTGAGCTTTGCTGGCCAAGATCACACTTGAAGAATTCCCAGAATTTGTCCCAAGCTTTTCCCTAAGAAACCAGCTTCTCTTTTCAAAACATGTGAATCATTAACATTAAATCAATGATATTTGTGACATATCCTACAGGAGAAACCACCACAGCAGTACACGTGAGTAGTTACTGGCTGATAAACAACTCCTGTCATACATCATCTTAGCTTCAACAAGGAAGAGTTAGCTATTTCAAATTGTGTTTCTGCTGTAGTCTTCCACTTAGGTTTTTGGAAGTTAGCCCTGTTCTTCACCTGTGAAATGTAGAAAACTTGACAGGAAAATGCTTGTTTCCCAGTGAAAGTTCAGCCCATTCGTTTCTCACAAGATGTAAGAGAGGACCTCTGCATTTACCGTTTCTGAGCTCTGTTATGGTTTGCCGGAAAATGTCACTGTTGTTGCTGCAAGCAATGTGTGCAGAATTCCTAGACAAGAGGTTGTATAACTGCATTCGTAACCCATGGTATTTTAGAGCAATCAGTTTCTTTTGGGGCTTGGTGATATCATTAGTCTGCTGGACTCTAATAACTCATAGTTGCATAATGGGGTAACTATCCAGTTTTGAGGTTTTCAGACTGTCTTGATGAATTTAATCATGACTGAAAAGCTTCACCACATGAATATAAAGAGGTTTATGCAGTGCAGCATACATTTGTATGTCCACTTGGTTACTCTGTTTAAGTATCGTAAGTACATCAGTAGTTCAAAATTCTTGAACTCTGCAGTTCCACTTAAAACTAACACCACATTGCAGTCCCAGGTTGCTTTTGGCACATAAAACCCATCCTGGAAAGGGACATACCAGTGGAAAGGGAGAGAAAAAGGAAAGAACAGAAAGCTTTTAACTTGTTCTGTACATGATAATGATAGACTGCCTTCAAAGAGCACTGGGGCTTTTGGGTATCACATGAGTGCAAAGAGGTCACCCATAGATATTTGAATTATTAACACATGTTTAACCATTAAAGAAAGATACATTGATAGAATATCAATGTAATTAATTATTTAGCTACACAAAGTATGGCATAGAAAACAAATCAACTATTCACCACTCTTTATAAAGGATGGGCCTTGAATAAATGCATCATAAAAAGGTATGTAACCATGAGCCTTGTTAACAAATGACAGTCTTAAAGCATCATGGAAAATGTTTACATGCTGGTTACATTTATTTTGGTTAAAAAAAGAGCCTTCATCAAAGTTGTGAGATGGAATTAGACTAGATGATCTTGAAGGTCTTCTTCCACCCAGGTAATTTTATGATTCTAAAGAGCCAACTTTGTGTTTGACAGGAAATGTGGCAGCTGTTTAGCTTATGGTGACCAATTAAAACAAACTAGTTTTCAAAGAAACTGTGGATAGCTATTTGAAATATAAAATGTATCCTGCTAATGTGCATGCCGTTTCCTGGGTCTGTTTTAAGTAGCTTTGCCTTCACTGCTTATGATGATTCTGTGGGTAGAAGAGATCATGTTTTTTAGTATTTGTTGGCAGTGAAAAATATTCTGCTGTTGGAATCTGTAGTTCCACGTTGTGTGTGTGTGAGTGTGCGTGTGTGAGACTATTATGGCAAAGAAAGGTGTAAAACATGGCATGTCTACATCTTAATAGTCTCATGGGTGAAATTCCTTCAAATTTTGATTCCAGTTTGTGGTTATTGCATTTTTTCTTCTGTTTCTGGCCAAGTATGCAAACCAAGCAGATTTTTTAATGTGACATCCCCAGCAATATGGTAAAATCCTATTGTATTTTCTCAGTGTGTATGAGAGTAAGAAACTTTGAAGCAGAAAGCATGGTTTTAGGAAAGCCTTGCAAATCCTGCCTTTATCTTATTCATAATTTCTAGCTACTTAGTTGAATGCTGAGTACAGAGTACAGTGTTGCATCAACAGAGCAGTGGTAGAATGAGATCCCTCATACATGCGTGTTCATCTGTGGTGCTGGAGAGCTTTCCTTAGGAGACTGGCTTTAGGCTAGTTTTATCCATGCCTAGAGAGAAGCCAGGTAATGAGTGCTGGTATATATCTATCTATACATAGGTATATTTCTGACGCTTCCTTGGTGAAGGCAAAACTCAACCCTTTCTCTCTTCCCAGGCTTCAGGCAGTTACAATCAGGGGGATGCTTGCAGTGAGCAGGAAGGAGACAAATGACAAATCTCTTCCCACAGATGCCAAAGGTTGTGGGAAGAGGAAGCCCAGAGCCCTCATGGGGCTGCCAAGGTGGCTGTGGCACACACTGGAGCCAGCAGTCTTGTGTGTGCCACTGTGTAACTTCTGTAGTTAACTGCACTGCTGCACCAGGACTGACTTACACATACCATGTTTGTGATGACTTTGAGATGACAAAAATAAACTTGAGCATTCGGAAGTCTTATTTTAACATCACTGTATTTTTCAAATGCCAAAAAGTCTGCTTCCCTTCTAGTGTGAAGTTGTGAGATGATATTGTATATAGTAAACTGAACAATCCATCTGAAAAGCAAGTATAATGATCAGACGAAATAAAAAGAAGAAAATGCAGGAATAATAGTGGTAATAAAAAAAATTATAACCAGGTATTCTGCAAGCTATTTTCATTGTTCTGGAAACTAAGAAGAAAACTAAACAGCAGTGCATCACGTCTTCTAGTATCTGCAGTGTCTGGAATTTTTTTTTGTTTCTTTTGTTTTTGTTTGAGAGCTGAATACGTCCAGCTTGTCAGCTGCGTGAATAGTATTCAGCTTGTGTACTTGCATAAAAGCATAGCAATCACTCTGTAAGTTGCAATAGTTTATTGTTCTGTTTTGTCAATTGTAGTTTTCCAGCCAATGTGAGATTGCAAACTGCAGCAGTCTTTTCACCTGGCAAGATATACCGCAAGCAGAAAAGCTTGAAAGAAATTCAGCATTTCTCCACCACCTCTGTCCCCGTGAAGCCTCTTCGACTGCTTCCTTGCTCAGGTACCCCCAAGAAAGCCCATAATCCTGCCAGATGTGGGGTCAACTCCTTTTATCTGTACTTAGGGCACTTGTGTTCTCAGAGAGATAAGGCAGGCGGAAGGTAAAGCTTGTCATTTTGGAGTAGGTGAACTACAGAAGTGTCTGCAATTTGTTTGGACTCTCACCCAACCTCCACTCAAATTACCAGTATTTTCTAATGTTCTGCTTCTTAAAGCTTCTCTTCTGAAGGCTGTGACCATGTGACAGGTTGCGAGGTCCATGGTTTCATGTCTCCTACAACTTCTGCTGTACCATGAAAACCAAGCCCCACATTGCACAGGAATGCGGCATAGACTCCCAGGAAAGTGGTCCCCAGGTGGGCTGGGAAGCATTTCTGTGTATCTCACAGGAAAAAGAAACATATGAAAGGTACTGGGGGATAATTCAAGCTGCAGCCATGAACCCTGTCTTCAGTCTGGCAGAGTGCAGATGACATTGACAGCCTGTTCAGTGGGAAGAGAGTAGCTCTGACACCTGCTTTTCTGGCTTCTGAATTCTCCTGGGGTGTGTGCTTGTGGAAGACTGGGATAGCAGCAATAATTAGGGATCCTTGGCCTTGGCGGGGTGAATGGCCCACAGGCTGTGCAAGTGGGCTTCTGGTGTATCTCAGGGAGAATTCTCCACTTTCCCCCATAATTTTGGGGAACTTGCTAAGTAATTTAGCTTCAGCAGACTGTAGGGATTTCTCATCTGGCATTCTTCTACCAGTTAATAATATTTAGTGCTTATATTGCTTTTCACATCTGCAAAGCACTTTGCAAACATTCACTAATTAAGCCTCACAACACTCCAGGGAGGTAAGTATAAGTAAGTTCTTATTGTTAAGTAAGGAAGGCTCTTGGCTCTGCTCTCAGTGGAAGCCTTGGGGGACATCCTAACCCTCCATGCTGCAGCCCCTCTGTTCTTCCCCCTCCTACTATATTACAGTGTGAGTCCAGAAGCAGGGCTTCTCTCCTGCTCCTTGCACTACCACAAAGAACCTATCCATTTTCTGCACCTTCTTGCTCACCTTTGGCACTTGTTCCCACACTAGTGCAGGCAGCTTGAGTCTCCTGTGTCTGTTCCCAGGCCCCTTTCCTTGCAGAAGGGCTGAAGGAGTCCTGCAGTGATGACAAGCGTAGTGATCAAGGAGTTGGAAAATTCTTGGGGAACAAAATCATGCAACAGTGTTAATAATAGAGCATGGGGCAAATCACAGGAATTTGCTACCTAGGAAATAAAAGCTACTATGTCTCAGCTAGCCATAAATATCAGTCAGTGTAAGCTATGCAGAAAAAGGCCTCTAGCAAAATTATCAGTAGTCCCTGTATTTTTAGCAATGCACATGCTTTAAGGAGTTGCCAGGAAAGAGTGTCGAAACAGCATACCTGAATTCTGCACATCCGAGAAGATGTTAGTGTTTTATCAGGAAAGCAATCCCAAAATGCAAAGCTAGTAAAAGCAGTAAAGACTATTACCAGTTTTTCCACCTTTCAGAAGATTCACCCTTAAAACCTGGACCAGTTTTCAACTGAGAGGTAGAGCATGCTCCCCCTCTCACTGCTGACAGAGGAACACTCTCTATAGTTCTGGTGGGAGCTCCAGAAATAAACTCTGCTCTCCAGAGCTCCTTGTGAGGATTTGGGGTTTAATATTTATAGTAATGATAGTGCTGTTAATATACCACATTAAACAGACACTGTGAAACTCTGACAAGGAGGGTGAGAGAAAGCAGAATGGCAGATGCTCTGGCAGTCACTTTCTATTCTATGGGAACCAGCTGGTTGTTATTAACACTTATTATTTACAGTTTAAGCTAGACATGCTACAAAAAAAGACCTGCATGGCCACAGAAAAGCAAAACTGGCCTTTGGGGATTTTGGAAACTTTCTGTGGTCTGATACACATTTAAGTTGATGGTTTTCCAGCAAATCTCTTTACTTCCTTATGCTGCCACCTCAGCTACCGTATTAAAGTGATCAAGTTGACCACAGATTTGCTAAACGGAAACATGGATTTAAACCACATAAATACCTAAGAGGGATTTCTCCAGTTTCCAGCATTCATGTTGAAACTACTGCTTAATGTTGATTCATTAGACCTCAGGCTCCTTTTACTCAACTCATACGCAAGCATTAAAAATCTCAATCATCTTCCACTACAAGGGAAATGAATACACACTCTGCAGTGAAAAACCGAGGGCAAGTTTGGAGTAACACTGAAGAATTTCAGAAGGTTTAGTTATTTGGCTATAAGTTAAACAAGCCTGGAAATAATTTGACCTTTAGAAGATATGTCTGTTTTCTGAGGGCTGCCCTTACCAAAGGGGTACACTATGTGTTTTCAAGGGAACAAGCTTGTGTGCACTTCACTGATACATTTCTTGACTTCTGTGCTCTAACTGTTCATGTAAACTTGTCTTTTTTATTGCTTGATGAGGGGAGGCACATGTATACACCTGTGTGAGCATATTTAATTATCCATGGAGTTTCTTCAGGAAAAAAAAGTGAGCCAAATAAAGTTATTCTTCAGCGAAAACTTTAACATGTATAATTCTCTTGTTTCTCAAAAACAATTTTAAATGCCTTTAACTGCTCGCTAAGCTACCAAGAAACTGAGCACAAGACAGTCATCAGCAGGGGCATTCCTGTATCTTCTTCAAGAGCCTTCATTTATGGAGTATACTCCCCAGGGGGATGCCTCTCAATCCCATGCTACCCTCTGACAGTTGCCTCCTTAAAACTACTCTCTATTGTGACCTCTGCAAAACATATGATAAGGGCTAAGCAAACAGCTAGCATAGGGCAACCATGGCCTATTGTAATCAACAGTGTTGACTTGAAAGAGCCATCAGCTCCTCTCACCTGCTCAAGGTACTCGTCTGCTATCTAGTGTCCTCTGACTTAAAGCTGGCTCTCTCTATGTATTTGAAGGAAAGGAAATAATCATTTTTTCTTGTGAGAGTGCAATTTCTGTGACAGCTGGATAGTACCTGCGGACAGCAATGCAAGACACTCAAATGATAGCAATCAGTTTAGCAGAGAGGTGAAAGAACAAACTGAGAAGAAAAAGAAGTGGTAGGCCGTTTGCTCTATATGAGGTCTCCAAAACATTTGGGCCACGGACCTCATCAGCAGACAGGAATGGTTAGCCACCAGACCTGGAATCTCACAAATGTTAACACAGGTAACCCAGATGAGCACACTTTCTGAATCCCCTTCAAAGTGTATCAAGGTTGGTTCTGAGAACAACACATTCCCATGCTGAGTGCAGGGTCCGGTGCTCCCATGAACTGCTACATGCACCTAGGATTGTAGGACACACTGAATTGCATTTGCAAGCACACGTGTCTCAGCAGGTTTTGTCAAAGATACCCACAGCAGCCAACATGTTTGCTACCTCTCTGTCTTAGTGGTGGTGGAAATGCAATACATGCTTACAAATGAGTTTTGTAAAGGATGCTCAGAAAGCCACATTAAAGAATACCCATATTTTTTAGTTCCACACCAAATTAGTTCCACTTCATTGAACTGATGTTTTTGCTGAGCTTTTGCAAGGGCTGTGTCAAAAGCATAAGGGTAGCAGCCTGCACTCATTCTCCTGGACTTCTGTGAGACTACAAAAGGTCTACAGAATTCTTTCTGCATGAGAAAGTTTTATTTCTTGCCTTCCAAAAATGTTTGTACTAGAGTCTATGTTTCACCAGGGAACACTTTATTTGCATTTTCACTTTCATTTTCCTAGACACAATCAAGAATAATATATAATCTGTTCCTGCTTTTTTTCACAGAACTACCATTTTCAATATCAAATCTTTAGGGGTTGTTTGACTACCTGCAGAGTTATTGTCTTTCATCCTTGCTCTGATTGATAAACTAATTTTCTCTCTCCTGGTCTCTCACTTGTAATCAATCAAAGCTTCTGTCATGTAAGTCAAATAATGTTCTTACGTTGAGTGTGCATGATTACTGCACGTATTGTGTGTACATCTTCCAGGGTAGAATATAGCTAAATTCCATCCTTCTTCATTTGCCCATATGTGAGAAAATGAAGGTATGTTGTAGAGGAAATTTGCCTCGGTTAACACAGAATAAGAGTACATCATTTATACACAACTGATTTTCGTGATGATGTTTTCACTAAGAGTATGCTAATAATCTGTACAACTGCAATTTTTTTCTTGAAAATAACTCCTTGGCAATATTTAAGTATGTACAAGTGATCCAAGAAAATATTTGATTTGCTAAGCCTTTGCTTTCCCTGGGGAGTGTGTTTCTGCCAGGACCTGTAACTTGCAGTCAAACACCGTGCATGTAAAAAGGGAAGGTACAGTTCAAGCATGTGATTTATATTTGAGGGGTTTTCAAAACTGGCTGATTTACTCACACTCAGAAGTCATCATCATCTTTTAACAGACTCTTCACATAAAACAGAAGTTTTAGGCTTATTCTGAAAAAGAAATGGGTTTGTTGTCATGAGGTATTAGAAAACAAATAAACCTGGTGTTGATGGAGAAGAAACAGTAGACTGAGTTGAACTCTGAGTCCATGAGTAGGAGATCTGAAGATCTCATTGAGCACCCATTTTTAATTATGGAGCTGAGCTCCTCTTACCTGAATTAATGGAGGTTATGAAGTTGGTACAACTGGGCTTGTTTAGCTTGGAGAAGAAAAGGCTCCAGGGAGACCTCATTGTGGCCTTCCGGTATTTGAAAGGAGCATCTAAATGGGAGGGGGAACTACTGTTTATGCGGGTTGATAATGATAGGACAAGGGGGAATAGTTTTAAACTAAGATGGAGGTTCAAGTTAGATGTTAGGAAGATGTTTTTCATTCAGAGGGTGGTGACGCACTGGAACAGGTTGCCCAGAGAGGATGTGGATGCCCCATTCCTGGAGGCACTCAAGACAAGGCTGGATGTGGCTCTGGGTGGCCTGCTGTAGTGGTTGGAGACCCTGCCCATAGCAGGGGTGCTGAAAATAGATGATGTTTGAGGTCCTTTTCAACCCAGAGCATTCTATGTTTCTATGATTCCTATTGGATACAGGGTGTTGAGGCTGTCACTTAGGCATGATTGTAATGATGTTCCAGAGCACAGCTACTGTCAGAGACAAGTTGCTGCACTTCTTTTGCAGATTTTAGTTGGTCAAGGATTCTTTTTATTTGAAAGGACACAGTATTTTAACATGGGAGTTACATATTCAGCACTGAAACGAACAGAAGTCCCATGTTTTGAGCACACCAAGTACACTCTCCTGCAAATTCTCCCATGGTTTCTTTTGTTATCAGTCTGAGGGAATAAGTCCTGTGAACCCATCCATATCCTTGAGTTCAGCAGCCATGAGTCCAGGGTGTAGGGCATTTGCAATTCCTTCCCCCCTACAAATGTTTCTGTTAAATATCAAGGCTATAATGTCAGGGAGAGCATTGCTTCAGTGAACATAATTTACTGTGTCCAACAATTACTAAATTGATATTTTAAATAGAGTAGCTCAGTGCATGGTGTGACAGAAAGAACAGAGAGATCTAAATGGCCAGTAATAAAAAGAGTCCTACTAATTTAATCCTGACCTGAAGTGAGCACCACACTGTTGACAAAGCTAATTTCTGCTCAGTGTTATACCAGCCTGTTTCCCTGACTTATTTAAAGCCTGGCTTGTTTATGAGGTTATTATCAGAGATCTTTCTTCTTCTGAAGCCAAAGGAGGGAAAACAGTGACCGAGGTAAACATTGTGAGGCCTCAAGCAGTATATTTGGTTGTGATCTACAATTCAAATACAGACATTTGGTCCTGGTAGAAATAGCCCTGCTGGTGCCATTGACAGCATGTTTCATAGAGGAATATTTAAGGGGAGCTTGGAAGCAAGAAGGAGGTCAGGGAGCTTCGAAGTCTGAAAAACAAGTCAGCTTGTCAGTGGTGTGCTGCACTCTCCTGTTCCCCCAAGGAGAAAGTTCTTAGTGTGTTTCATCTCCTGAGATGACAGTGATGCTATGTTTCAGGTTTCTCACAGGATGTTAAATCATGTTATATTAAAGAAGCACCTTTGGGTAGGAATATGGAATATTTGTGCAGAAAATGCACTTGATTAAAAACAACTCCTACTATTCATTGCAAAATGGAGCATGTTTGCAAACAGTATAAGTGCAGTTTGTTCTACTCTTACCCATTCCTGATAGTACGCTAGTTCACTGAATTCTCAGTCTTTCTTTCCTGGGTAATGGAAGTATAAGCTTGTCTTGGACCTGCTATTTGAACACTAGTTTCATGCCACTGAGCATAAAAAATGTATTCAGCATAAGGCATTTACCTGATACAAAAAGTTCTGTGTGATCTTTAATTGGGTCTTCCAATAGAAAGAATCATGTAAATGGGTCTAGAGATGTCAGCAGGGAATGCTCTCAGAGAGCAGACATGGAAATTCTGTGGGTTAATGGAGTCAGTCATAGTGTTATGCCCTTCATTTTTACTGTACCGACTACTTATCAATACAATATCATAGGGAAGGAGTTCTTTTTGATTGACTTTTGACCTGTGCTGAAAGGAAAAGTTAGATTTGAAAAGTACCTTGGATGGTGACAAATGCATTTAATTGTATTATTTGGCATTTTATAACATTCACCACAGTTTGTATCACTTCAAATGACACTAGGTAACACCAAAAATTATTATCAGCTCTGGTATACACTGCAGACACCAACCATATTCTGTCCCAAGGATGAAGGAGAAGAGCTGAATCCATCTCTGAATTCTGGCTATGCAGTGTAGTTTGCAATGAACCTGAAATAACAGAATTACAGAGAGAAAAACATTGCTATGGCAACAAAATATTTCTATTTTAAATGAGCATGGCTTAAGGAAAAAGCAACACTTTGTTTTAAACAGAAACAGTCTTTGTAAAATAAATGCAATCATTACTTTAAAACTAACTCGTAATTTAGCCCATTTGTGAGGGCATATCTACCTGTAACTCTCTTTTCTTTGTCATTTTCTGTGCTTACAGTACCATAGAACAACATTTGTCCATTTTAGAAACTAAAGGAGAAGTTAAATGATCCATTGTCAGAAGGCATAGCAGCTCCTTAACTCAGCTAGATATAGAATGTGCATGATACAGGATATAAGGTCAAGATTTCTCCTACTTAGCGTACCAATCTGTACTCCCTAGATTAGTGATGCCTGATGATATTTTCACACTCAGAGAAATACTATACCCCCAGAGCATAAAATCACGTCTTTGGCTGAATTGCCACAGGCATATTTCAAAGGTATATCTCTCCTCTAATTTTAGGGGAGCACAATGGATATGTTTTCCTAATCAGCTATCTCAGTTAAATGACTGTTAGACAAGTCAGCATGAAAGCTCTTAGAACAGCATACTGGCTAAGACTTATTAAACAGTATTCCAGTGTGAACTAACACTACTCATTTATCATCCTCCCAGCTGCAACAAAGTTTTCTCTGGCTTCTGATTTCTGCAAGCAACAACAGCCACCTTTTCCAGCGCTTTGCTGGAAGATAATGCTTTGGACAAAGGACAAAATTCAAACTCAAAATTCAAATCAAGAGCTTTTCTGGTTGTCAGTAGAGCAGCAAGAAGGTGAAAATAAACTCAATTGCTTTCTCCAACCCTATTTTACAGCCATCTGGCCTTGGCTATTTTTTTTTTTATTATTATTATTATTATTTTTTTCCAGAGGAGAGTTCCAAGAAAAATATATGATAAAACTACCTTTAATTTCTAGATAATGTTTTTTTTTTTTTTTTTTTCTGTACTGTCCTCTCAATGACTTTTTTGCTGTTAAAGGCTGTCTGCCAAAGCCTCAGAGAACCAGACAACTCTGCAGTCTTTAAAAAATGCAACTACTATGGTAATACACATGAAAGACCAATTACACTGAGATATTATAATTTAAACAATTAGGGTGGGTTTTTTTTTTTTTTTTTTT
>VXAB01000280.1:38510-108412 GCA_013399175.1 Odontophorus gujanensis
CCTATCCCGTGGAGACAGTCTGAGGGAGTTCGGGTTGTACAACTTTGAGAAGCTTCCAGTACTCGAGGAGATCTTACAAACAGGAGGGACTGACTTACTGCACAGTCTAAAAGCAATAGGACAAGAGGTAATGTCTTTAAACTAACAGAGAGGAGATTTAGATTATACATTAGAACGTAATTCTTTGTTCAGAGGGTGGTGAGCTCCTGTCACAGCTGCCCAGAGAAGCGGTGAGTGCCCCATCCTAGGAGGTGCTCAAGGTCAGGTTTGATGTAGCCATGGGCAACCTGAGCTAGTGGGTGACAACCCTGCCCATGGTAGAGAATTGGAACCGAATGGGCTTTAAGGTCCCTTCCAAACTAAGCCATTCTATAATTCCATGATTCTATGATTGTCCAGTCCTATCTCAATATGTGGTCTGCTCTACAAGTAATGGTTCTTATTTTATGATGGTGGTTCAGAACATCAGAGGAAGATGTTGGTGGTACGGCAGTAGAGGCCGAGCCTTCTCACCAGTATTCTGTTGCAATTTGTCGACATGCGACAGATGGCAGCAGAGGGGAAGTCTGACAGAATGGCATCTGATATGGAAGTGTGTATGAATCAAAAGTGTGTTACTTAGTTTCTCCATCTGCAGAAAATTGTACCCACTGACATTCATAGATGCTTACTGAACATTTCTACAAGAGACCAGACAGTGAACGTGAGGATAGTGAGGCAGTTGGTGGTGCATTTCAGCAGTGAGACTGGAACACCTCTGCTGGTGCAGGCATTTATGAGTGTGGCATGCAGACTCCTGCTCTTTGCCTATGTGAAAAAGAGTGTTTTGGAACTGAGAATTTGCACTACCAAATATCGTTATTGTGCTCTTTGTATCTTTTATAGTTCACATGGAAATGAATAGGAGGCATGACTTTCACGCTAATCTGTATATCTCCAAGGATGAAGACTCTACAACCTCCCTGGTCAGCTTGTTACCACCTCTTTGCTCATTTTCCCTCTGCCATCCTCAAGGAGAAGAGTTCTGCAAGACTTCTACTGTTAAATACAAGCAGAAACTACTCCTATTCTTCTGCTATATTAATGCAGCTAGGAGAAACACATCTGTATAGGGGAAATGCTTCATCTGGATTTTGCTTTTTGTCTCAATCTCCGCTAGGAAAAACCCACAAAGTCCACAGTGTTTCGAAAAAATATGCTGCACAGCTTTTCACTGGTTCACACTGCCTCCTGCAAATGTTGAAAGATTAAGGAAATAACTGCAACAGCCAAATAGTTAATTTTGTTCCTAGTCCCAGGATCCCTTTCTTTTCTGAAGAATTTTGTCTCTAAAATGTCAGAGATATGCAGCTGGTGTACTAGGAGGCCAAACAAAATACCACTGGAAATGATTAATTAAATAATGATGAATGTAGCTCATGAACTGTAACTCATTAATACCTATTGCATCAAAATCTGACTAAAAATATTCTACAAACAATCAGTTAAAACAAATCTGTAGCGCAGGAGGCAGTTCAAAGGAGCTGAAACCACAGCAAAATATTTAAACAGCTGGAGAAAACAGGAGGTGCCAAAAATCATTTTGTTAACTGCATACTGTCACTGGATTAAAAATAAATATGAAGGAATGATAAACATCCAGGTTAGCTGCACAGTATTAAATTAGACCTTGGGGAATAGATTGTACTTTCACTTTGCTGGTGGATAACTAATGTGGCCACTACTGCAAGTACTTTTAACACTTTTAAATATAGAGCTAGAATGAAAGACGAGGGAAAGAAAAATCTAGGCCATTTAGGAATACTCAAGGTAAAAACGCCTCTGAAACCCATCCTAGAGTACTTCAAGAGTAGCCAAAGCATTTTCTGAAATACTAGTTATTATACTCACGAACTTATGAAGGACAGAGACCTCTGAAAACTGGAGAATGTAGTACTATAAGCAAAAGCAAAACAATGTGACCTGGGGAACTGTAGGCTGATAGGGCTAATTTTAATACCTGGAAGATGCTAAAACAGATGATTACATAATCAACCTATAAGCACCTAAAGAAGAACAAACATGATTAAATACTTCTAACATGGTTTTGCTAAGAATGTGCCACATCAAATCAGTCTGGTTACATCTTTTAAGAGGTACCCAGTAGAGTGAATAAAGAAAAACAGCAGGTGAGACTTATGTTGACTTCAGTAAGGGTTTCACACAGAGCTGGGCACAGTGGGCTCTTTAGCAAAGGGAAATATGAAAAATAATAAAACACTAGAACATACAGAGCTGGTTGGTCCATATTACAGAGGCTTAGTATTGGACTGCTGATAACTTACTCTACTGAAGCTATATAGGTTTCTCTGCAGTTTGCTTTGTTCAAGACTTTGTTCAATGATTTAGTCTAAAAATGCTCTTGAAATTCATGGATAACACTAAGACAGGGTGGCTGAATTATGCTGAATTTAACTTTTCATGTTTTGAAGATCAAAATTCTTAATAGTTCAAAGCAACAGTCTGAAGTTACAAATGGAAATCAACAGATTTAAGTACAAAATACTTGGATGAGGAAGCAGGAAGCACAGAAGTGTAGAGGACTAACTAGCAAGCAGTAATAATACAGAAAAGTGATGTCACTTTTCTGTCACATCAGCAAGCTGATGTCAAACTTAACCCAAGTCAGCTGTCTGATGTTGCTGGGAAAAGAATGGACTCCTCATACTGTGATATACCATTATATGCAAAATTCTGAAAGAAATTACTATTTTCTACCATCTCAGGTATGTTAACATGTTTTATTTAGGGCATTATTCTTTAGGAGATTTTCAAGAAGGAGTGGAGTCAAGCTAGAAGAGATCAATAAGAAAATGAAGAGGTCTGCGGAAAATGAACACGATAAAAAAATTGAAAGAGCTTGGGTTTCCTGTTGTTGAGTAACTGAAGGAATAAACATGACAGTGGTCCTCAAGCACTGCTGGAGTTGTCTATGCACTACCCATAAGCTTTGATTGAAATAAAGATTTTGTTTTAGTAGTTGAAAGCCAATTCTAGCTACAAGGGATAGAGAACAAACAGAATCTGAGTTGCTTGAGTACTCTCTCTGGAAGATGTTAAGAATGAGGTTGCTGTCAGCAATGATCTAGGTATACTCTCTCAGATACAGCCCAGGGAGAATAAAATGTAAGAAGATCCTCTTTTATTACAAAGGTATACTAAGGACTTTTTTTTTTTTCTTAATGAACTATACTTGTTTTCATGAGAAGAAATGGTATCCACGGGAATGAATCCATGTGTATCCTCTCCTGGGATGAAGCAGAAGCCCTCAGCAGCCACAGCAAGTAAAACCCTTCCATTTTATGACTGACTCATGGTGAAGTCCGTGCATCCCTGCTTCACCTCTGTCAACACAAACCAGCAAGGGGGAGATCAGGAATATTGTAGACAGCCACACAAATAGAATCAGACAAAGCAAGGTCTGGTGCCAACAGCATTCCCTATTTGCCCATCATCTCCCTTTTGGGGAAAGGCTGACAGACCTGGGAGTGTTCAGACTGGAGAAGACTGAGAGGGGATCTTATCAGTGCTCATAAATATCTAATGAGTGGGAGTCAAGTAGATGGTGTCAAGCTCTTTTTGCTAGTGCTCAGAGACAGGATGAGGGTCAAGGGGCAAGTGGAACACAGGATGTTTTATAAAAACATGGGAAACTTTGAGGGTGACTGAGCACCAGAACAGGGTGCCCAGAGAGGCTATAGAACCTCCTTCTCTGGAGATATTCAAAACCCGTCTGGATATTTTCCTGTATAACTGTATAGCAGGGAGCCTGCTAAAGCAGGGGTTTGAGACTAGATGATTTCAAGAGGTCTCTTCCAACCCCTACAGTTCTGTGATTCTGTGATGATCCCATCAGTTATGTTACTACCAGACCAATTGTTAATAGAACATTAAATACAAATCAGCACATAGAATAGCACTTCCATGTTTTTGCTGAGCATCTGCTTTATCACCTGCCCTATTAACGCAGCTAAATAGGCAAATCAGAAGTAGCAGCAGTCATTCTGAATAGGTATAGCATGTCATTCCCAGTGCTGAGATTGGATATTTTTCCTGAGCAATTTAGCTACAGCTGCAGCTTTTTCAGCTGAATGCTGCAGCAGATGGAAGAAGCCTGCTTGTTCAGAAAGTGCAGTGGTTTTTCAATACTAGGTGATTGCGTGGATCAAGTTATGTGTGCCACCCACAACATACTTTTCTCTATGCACTTGTGTGGTGCACTTATGTAGTTAATTGCACACCTGCTTATACTACACAAGAGAAAAAACACAAAATATATTTAGGCCCACTTGAATTAAGTTGTTCCATTGAAATTGCCCACAGTGTTTTCTTTGATTTTCAAGATGTTTGAAGGAATAGCTATTTACATGCCAGAAATATTTGAAGTCAAGCTTCTCCACATTTCGAGGATTAAACATGAAAGTATTAGGAAGGCAAGAGAAAACAGCATGCTAGAATGATGGATCTCAGAAAGAATTAAAATGAACAATGCTCTCCAGTTACACTTTCATCTCCTTTTATAGAGTTATGATATTAAGTATCATTCACCACTCATCATGTTTCTTCAGCATTAAAATGAAGATGACTGTGATCACTTTTGCCATTTCCTCCTGCTGTACGCTAAAGATACATGTTAATGTTGCTACCAATGGAAAAATAACCCATTTAGCTGAGTGCTGTTTAAAGGATTGTGTTCACAACTTCTTTCATTTCACACAAATTAAACAAGAAATGATTACCACTGTCTGTTCAAGTATCTACTACACTCTGCCATTTTGTAGTGAGATGTACAGACATGCCTCAAAGTATTATGTTGTAGTTTGCATGGAAATAAATAGGAGGCATTACATTAATTCTGACCTATGTACTTAGCACCAGGGCTGAATTAATACAAATATAAAACTGGGGGAAACACTCATAGTTCATGAGAGGCTGTAGATCACAAAGATCTCATACTAATTGAGATATTAGCTTCATAAAAGCCACTTTTATATTCTAGTAACAAAGGAGGCAGCCTTGGCTACTCTGCATTTTTTCCTGTTCAACGCCAACTAATTTTGTTGTGGTTCAGCTCAGGTTAAGACCTCACATAACATAGGGACTCTAAATGCATAGGGTATTTTACTGTGTCACAAGTCTTCCAGAAACAGCAGTAAAAAAAATTAAGTAATGAACCAGACAAAAAACAAACCAATTAATACAATAAATAGGCCTATGGAAAACCTACTTGGGTGCCAAAATCTGACCCTAAGGTCATATGACTGCCGGCAAAAAAAAAAAGAAAAAAAACACTTTTTGGATGACATCACAGGTCAAAATGTTCTTTATTCTTTTAATGCTCTTTAATGGAGGGACACAAAAATAAAACTCCGGGTATTTGTGAAGCAAGTAACCATGTCATACTATTTGGGTCTTTCTTTGGTCTTCACGTTAATCATGAGCTCTTATTCTGCTTGGCACTAGTTCTAGGAAATAGCTGCTGGTCATTCTGGTAGTTGCTGGTATTATTTGTACTTCAGCGAATGGAGTCACCTTTGCCACTCTGTGGAATCATGTTTCAATCACAGCAAGAATAAATACTGCATTATGCTGACTTTGTCTGGACCTTTTCTGTTTGTTTTCTGATCCACAACACCTCACATGTTCAGCTGCATTTCATAGTATTAAATGAAGAAAATAATGAAATTTCACCCCATCACCTTTAAGCATACCACATTACCTAATAACAAAAAAGATGGTATTAGAGCAGTGAATTTACGTAACTGTGATAGGGCATAATACTATCTGAGGAAACAGAGGAAAGGGGAAATGAATTCAGATGTAATATGTTAACAGGGACTAGGGATTCGTAAAATTGAGCCAGATCACTCAGAAGAGATTCAAACCTCAATGACACTACTGAAACCTACTTTATTATCTCCTGGTTGAGATGCACATATTCCCCACAAAAGTGAGAGCTAAAACTCTTCTGTGCTTGTAACAGGACAGCTGAGAATAAGATTCATGGCAGATAGTGTTACTTTCATATTGAACTCCATTTCTGAGATGTCCCTCTGTTTTGGTTCAGATCTCTGCAACAGATTTAAATACCTGTAGGTGAGGAGTTCTGGAGTCTGCTCTGGAAGGGAATCCTATTCATTCTCCCCTCATAAGATTGCAGTATATAATGTTTGTCTACCACAATTATTGGTTAGGTGCTGGGTGACCACTGCCAGACCAGAGAGTTGCTGTACCAATGGCCATCAGTTTAGAATTTTGGCACACATACAAAAAGAATGTCCCAAACACCTACTCTCATTATTGTAGTGTCTCTTATTTTTTGTGCACACACTGATGCCAAACTCTACCAGAGTGCAGATGAATTCCTCTGATGTCCAGATGTGTATGTTGCCAGGTTAGGCAGGGAGTTGAGGGAAATCCAAAGGACATGGGGAAGGTTGTCTGCACAGCTGTGGGAATGTCACAGAGAACCAATTCTGAACACCCTTTTCTCCTTTTTTACCTAAGCCACAGTCTCTGAACCATCCTGCTCTTGCAATCCCTGTCAGTCCTTCATTTGGAGTGGCTCCCAGTAAAACATGGCAAGAGATGCATTTTTAAAGACACTGCACAATTTCAGAGCTATATATAGTGTAGCACCTTGTGTAAAAAGATCACACTAGAAGGGAGGGAAAGCAGGCAAACAGAATGGAAATAGAAGAAAGATGATGTGAAAGTCATTACTGAGTACTAATGTTTTTGGTATTAAAATTTGTGTATGTGAACAATATCTATCTATCTATCTATCTATCTATCTATCTATCTGTCAGTCTGTCTGTCTGTCTGTCTGTCTATCTAGCACTAAGTATAAATGCACACACATAATTTTTCCTAAGTGAACTTAGTTTTTTAGAAATTGGGAATGAACTCCTAAGATACCTTTTCCCTCCCTGTTCCAGTGGCATGTAGGCCAGTTTTATTAAGTCTGGGGAAAAAAAAAAAAAGAGTAATCAAAATCAGGGATTTTTCAGAAGGCAATATTTTTCCACATCTAGTTTAGCTGAAATCTGATTTATTGGGATACTGAAAAGGGATAATTCTTCTACTTGAAGATAACCTTGCCTCAAAATACAGTAGCTGTGGTTAGAAATTTTTATGTGCAATTCTGTTTAAACCATGATACTATGTAAAAGATACGTAAAACATTTGAGTTTCTTCAGTGCAACTGTGTAGAATAATTTACTGAATACCTGAACTGGTTGAAAGTTTTGGCACAGATACAACAGCAAGACTATTAATTTTGCTTGTGAGTTTTTTCTTTAACGAATTTCATTGGGCCTAAGTTATATTAAAAACATCCTCAAAAGAGCTCTGAGATCTACCCATGCCCTACAGTATTTTGAATAAATCGTTGGATATACCTGTCAAATAATGAAGAGCCATTTTCTTCTATTACTTTTGATTTCTATATTAGTGTATCATGTCATTATATCACAAATGTCCAACATCTTTCCAGTAACTACTTCCTTTTCAAAAATTGCAGTAATTTTATTTTCTTTCAATGCCTTTTTGGCATAATTCATCTTTATGTATACTTGATTCAAGTTTACTCTGGTTGCCTTTGATATCTAGCACAATGACAGATTGTGGACGACTTTTTTTTGTAATAAACCCAGATTATTTTTATTTCTTTTTGTTTCTCAAGCAATAAATGTTTCAGCTTTGACATAATTTTGGAAAAGTTTGTGCTTTATTGTTTCATTCATCTTCTTGCAGTATATATCAAAAAGTTCTTTTGAGTCACTATAGTGGAAATGGTAAGTCTCAGCCTGAAATGGTGATAGAGCACCTGGTCGGAAGGCAGGGTCNCTTTGTTGGAAGACAAAGACAGGATATTCACACACTGCTAATCTTGACCCTCCACTCCTTCAGGAGGTAGATGTTTTTCCTTTGTTTCTAAACACTTGCCTTAGAAAATGCCAATGAACCCCCCCAAAACAAAACAAAACNGGTCAACCCAGGGGAACTCAGATGCAATGCACCTGAGTGACCAGAAGGGGTGGAGCCAGGTTCCACCTTTTCCCAGACCTCCTTTAAGAGCTGGCAGTGGAGGTAAGAGTATCTCTCTGGAGATCCCTGCGTAACTGAGGTCTTCTGAAGATAAGTGGCTTCTTTCTGTTATTTTTGTGCTCACAGCTGTTGCATTTGAACAAATCCTTCCTTGCTGNGTGGAGCTGTTCAACTCAGAAGAGAAGTCTGCAAGGTGACCTGATAGCAGCCTTTCAGTATCCAAAGTGGATCTACAAGGTAGAATGGAACACTCTTTATCAGAGTAAGTAGTGCTAGAACAAAGGGAAATGTATCCAGACTGAAAGGGATATAAGGAAGAATATTTTTACAATAAGGATGGTGAGGCACTGCAACAGGTTGACCACAGATATGGTGGAAAGTCTGTCCCTGGAGACGTACAAGGCCAGACTGGACCAGGTTCTCAGCAACTTGACCTAGCTGTGCTTTCCCTTGTTCACTTCAGGAGAGTTGGACTAGATGACCTTTNAATGGTGATAGAGCACCTGGTCGGAAGGCAGGGTCAACCCAGGGGAACTCAGATGCAATGCACCTGAGTGACCAGAAGGGGTGGAGCCAGGTTCCACCTTTTCCCAGACCTCCTTTAAGAGCTGGCAGTGGAGGTAAGAGTATCTCTCTGGAGATCCCTGCGTAACTGAGGTCTTCTGAAGATAAGTGGCTTCTTTCTGTTATTTTTGTGCTCACAGCTGTTGCATTTGAACAAATCCTTCCTTGCTGAAGCTTAGGATATTGCTGCTCTGCTGTCATTGCTGCACTTTCCATCACATTACAGTATATGAACAAGGACATTCGAATACATAAAGTTAAAGGAAGCATAAGAAAAAATCCTTAGATGTAAAATTACTGTAGATGCACAGAGGATGTTTAAAATTCAGGTGAAAACTCCATATATGTGTATATTTATATGTATATTTAATAGACTTTTATTTNACCACAGATATGGTGGAAAGTCTGTCCCTGGAGACGTACAAGGCCAGACTGGACCAGGTTCTCAGCAACTTGACCTAGCTGTGCTTTCCCTTGTTCACTTCAGGAGAGTTGGACTAGATGACCTTTAAGGGTTCCTCCCATCTCTGAGGATTCTATCACTCTGTGAGTCCCTAGGCAGAACTGTTATTTCAAAGAAACACCAGTGAGTCTGAATGGAGGCAGTGGAGGGAATACCTGGGGTTTAAGGACCCCCTTGGGATCACACTCCTTGCCCAGTATGAGGTTGCTGGCTCTGATCCAGCTCAAGAGAAGGACTGGAAGAAGGACACACCTGTCAACACACTACCCTTGCTCAGCAGAAAAAACAAACTACATGGGAGACATTTTGCAAAGGCCAGTTTGGGACTCACTGGTAATGTTTAGCAAGTAGAACTACGCTCTCCGGAGCAGAGTACCTTCAACCTCACCACCTTTACTAGGGCATCTTCACTGTTCAGAGAAGAGTTCAGGTACAGTGGCATTTGCTAGTACAGAGACTTTTGCATTAGATAATCTACTTGTTCTCATTTCACTCACTCTCACAAACAGCGTGGGAGAAATGCAAATGCCTTTTTTCTAACCATGTTGCAGAATTAATCCTATTCACTCAGCTAACAATATACAAGTGAATTTCCAGGGCAATCACTATTAAATTACAAGGACTGTGATGTCCTAGTTAGGGCAATTTCTTGCTTTTCTCTGGCCCTCTGCCTCACTGGTGTTAGTAGTATACCCCTTGCATACCCAACAAGCTGTTAACTGGTGCCACTAAAAATTACCACTCAATTTTCTTCCTCCATAGGTAACTCTTCTCTGGTCTGTCTAACAAATCTTTATGCAACAAGGGGGAAGTTACAGAAAAAAAATGGAAGCAGAGTTATGAAAGTTGCATGGTGATAGGTCAAGATGCAATAGACTCTTGCTGGAAAACAAGGAATCCTGATTTGATATAAGGAAAACCATTTTCATGATATAACTAGCCAAACACAACATGAAGCACCCTGAGAGGCTGTGAAATCTCTATCCTTGGAGCACAGACAGTCAAAACTAAGCTGACACAGCCATGAGGAACCTGCTATGACTGACAAATCTACCATTACATATTTCCTGTCAAGATTCTTTGGCAGCCTGTGTACGTTTCAGCATAGATTTCAATCATGAGTTTCAGCAGATTCAGCTGTTAAACAACGTTAAAATGTGCACAGATAGTATTGTTTCCTTTTTAAAGGATATTTATTTCAATTTATTAGTTTCCCTTCATCAGGAAAATATTTGTGCTGAAATTAAATGTACTGCCTTTGAGCTGAAATGCATGCCTACTCAAGGATTGTACTGATTTTTGTCTTACGTATACACAGGCTTCCAGCTGCACACCTTCCTGAACTCATAGCCATCACTGTTTTGATGTATAATGCTGGGGAAAGCTTTGGTATCTGCTGCAGTCCTCTTAGGACGTCGTCTAGGTTATGTAGATTTTAATCTTCCTGCTATTTTATAGAGAAGTGTTTTATAGCCTTGTAATTTGGAGTTTATGTGTGTGATCCTTACTGTAGCTACAGAGAACAACCGCCTATTCCACCCCTGTGAAGTGAATTGTATTTACAGACTTGGTGTCTTTCAGGCCCGGGTTCCTATTCTGAAATGAAACACATATGGTTTCAATATTGCTTATACCTGTTACAAACCACAAACAAATAACAGATTGACCTAGACTAAATCAGTGCAGGGCATTTTCAGTTCACTGTGTGACCACATTTTTATGGTCTATATTAAAGTAATTCCTTTTTTCTGGGTATGTTTGTGGTACTAGTTTTGATTCAGTGAAAAAAGGAGAAAATATTAAACTTTTAAGTAAGTACTCGTGATACAAGGAAGTGAAGAAAGCTATGGAATTACAAGATGACTTTCCAAAAACATGGTAATCTGGTTATCACAGAACTGCAGGTATTGGAAGGGATCTCAAAATCACTGAGCCCAACACCCTGCTAAATGAAATTCCCTACAGTAGGTCACAGAGGAGGCATCCAGATGGGTCTTGAGTAACTCCACAGAAAGAGACTCCACGACTTCTCTTGTTAGCCTGTTCCAATGTTCCGTCACCTCTACTGTAAAGAAGTTCTTCCACACGTTACTGTGGAACTTCCTATGTTCACGTTTTAGGCCTTTCCTTCTTGTCTTAATGCTACACACCACCAAGAAAAGCCTAGCCTCACCCATTCACCTTCCACCTCCCTTTAGATATTTATAAATATCTATCATATCCCCTCTCAGTCTTCTTTTCCCATGCTGAACAGACACAGGTTACTCAGCCTTTTCTTCTAAAGGGAGATGCTCCAGACCCTTTATCATGTTTGTGGCACTTTGCTGGACTCCTTCTAGGAGATCCCTGACTTTCTGAACTGGAAAGCCCAGAACTGGACATGGTATTTCAAATGTGGCCTCATCAAGGCAAAGCAGAAAGAGAGCATATCTTCCCTCGACCTGCTGACCATGCTCTTTTTAATTCACTTCAGGGTACTATTGGACTTCTTTTCTGCAAGGACACACTTGCCAGTTCCTGGCTAACCTGTTTTCTGCCAGGACCCCCAGACCAGCTGCAGAGTTCAGAAAAGACAAACTAAGATGTAGTTCAGCTAAAATAAATTATTTTATGCAAGTATGTCTAATATAGGTGAAGATTAGTTGTTACAATTTCATATTACAGTAGCAAAATGAAGAAGACGGTAGTTGTGGTTTTTATAATTATACCTATTTGTGTATCTAGGAGTTTACTGACCAATAACACTCATAAAAGATCATGAAATGTGGAAAAAAACCTCACATTTAAATCGTACCACAGATTTGGTATTTGAGGTCATAGTAATCAAGGCAGTTTTTGTAATAATTTACTGATATTTGGCAATAACATGCCTGTTCAGATAGGAGATCTTAGACAATTACAATACAACTAGCTGAGATTTCAGAGTAACAGAGTCCAGAAAGAATGCCAAATGAAATCCGTATCTGAGGACTTAATAGTGACATTATATTCAGAGTTGGTATGTGTGTTGCCTGCATTTCCTGCTGGAGAAGGTACTGTTTCTCAGAAAAGCTGAAAATCTCCTGTTGGTGGCTAAGTATGCTTTGAGGTATTTAATGTGAATAATTCTAGTTGAAAATGGATGTTGCAGTGCTGTAGTAAGGCAAGACCCAGTACACTTTGAAGCCATTTATAAATAGCCTTTTCCTGACTACAGTTTAATTTACTTTGTTATTCCTCTTAAATAATTTGTACTATTAGAAAATAATCTCTATTTAAACAGAGCAGAGGTCAGTTGGAATGGCTTTTGTTGGCAAATGTATTCAGACAGCAACTGTTTTCTTGGGTGCTTTTTTTCATAAATCCAGCTGAAAATATTCAAAATACTGATCAATTTCTGTATGTAGATTTATGGTAGTTTTTGGTTTTGACTTTGGTTTCTTTTGTTTTGCTTTTTGCCTTGCAAGACAGTGAATACTAATAATAAATTTGCCAATAGGTGTCTATCACAGAAAAAGTCATGAATCCTGTCCTGGGAGCATGAGAGGAAGGACTGTCTGTAGGGTCCAGGACCAACGTCAGCGTTCAACTCCATTTTGTTATTGGCCAGGAGTTAAGAGTTAAGGCAGATTTATGAAAAAATGGCAGGTTGGAGAGTAAAAGCAACAGTGTGGTTTTTGTAAGAATTGTTGCTTCTGCTGCCTTTAAAAGACAGTAGATATCTGTGCAGAGCAGCTTGTGCATTTTATGATTTCACAAAAACCCTGATTCACCACCAGCATTCCTCTCTTTCCCTTCACTGTGTCCCTGTAGCCTTTTATCTCCACCACTGTGTGGACTTCAGGTGAGTGATTTTTGAGGGAAACAAGACAGCCAACTGGAAAGAAAAGGCCCATGGCAATGTGATGTGCTCTTGACCTTTTGCTAAGGTTGTTTAAATAAAGTGCCATAAATAAGTAAAGAGTTCAGAGCAAGGTTTTCTCGGTCAAGGGAGGTTTTGAAATGGATCTGCACAGAAATGAACTGTTCCCTCTGTCTCCCATGTCCTTGCTTTTCTCTCACTCAGTTGTATCTTGTTTCACTTCTGCTGCTCTGGCACCAATGCTTACTGGTTTCCCAGCCCTGCTATGGGTTTGTCTGATGGCCCCCCGTGTCTGGGGGCTGCTCTACAATGGGGATATGATATCTGTGAGGGATCCTCAGGCAGTCTTGTGCTACATGAAGGCTGTGGATGTGAAAATGATGGGTTTGCTACTAGAATGAGCCGTTTAAGACTTGCTTCCTCTCACTGCTTCTCCCTGCTCTAAATTACATCTAACTGTATCAATAGGGGTTGCCGTTTTTCCTTGGAAGCCTTTCCTACTGCTCACATCACCTTCACTGGAAAGACTGAGAATGGTCTTGAAGCTGAAAAAAAAAAAATAAGGATAGTCTAGAAATGTATCTGCTGCCACGGTGAGCAAGAGTATAAATATGACGTGGTTTTGAAACATCCTTCTCAAATGTAAGACCCTTCAGTGTGCTGAATATCAGTCTGCATTCATCTGTAATACACAACTACAGAGTTTCTGCCATTTTTTTCACTTTATGAACCATTCAGCATTTTGAGGGTAGTTTGTCCTTGTAGTAGAAAGACATAAACAATCTGATACATGATCAGCAATGCAAAGGGGAGTAGCAATCCTCCTTCCTTTTTCAGAGCTCAGCATACAGCCTAAAAGCCAAATATCTGGTACTAATCTTTCTTGCTGAAGCAGCCCTTCACCAAGTGCAGTTTCATCAGGGCAGGGGGGAATATGTCATTTCCAGCGCTGACTGTACACTATCACCAGGGTCCTGCATGCACATTTCCAGCTCTGGCCATCTGTCCCTGAGAATGTCTGGGTGGCGGCTGAGGATGAAGGCAGTTGCTCATGCATGCTTTGAAGTTTTGCTCATCTGCCATTTTTGGTTTTGCCAGCCCTCCTGATTTTACTGTGAATCACAGAATAATTTACTTCCTGGTGCTCTGAGATCCAGGAAATGAAAATAATAGCAGGGTGTCCTCTTTGCAAATTGCTTTGAGACCCAGCCAAGGTGTGCAGAAAGGCCTGATGTTTATTTTTAAAATCTCACAGATTTTAAACAAATCTCATGATACTTAGAGGACTTGGGAGCTTCTTCATTTCTGAGTTCACGTGGGTTGGCTAGGCTCCTCCACTTTTCTCTTTCTTCTAGCTTGTTTTTTTCCGCTTCAATTTGTAATTGAAGTCATCCCACTCTAGGCTGTCTTTTGTTCTTTGTATAAGAAGCTATAATGGAAAATCCACATTTGCCAACAGTGATCTTATTTTAGTTTTGGAGACGTATTCTGCAATGGCTCAGTGTACACACTTGGTGCTTTGTGGTTAAGGAACAGTCCTGGTGGGAGGCAGATGCCTGGGAAATGAATAGGTTGTGGTGGAATGTAGGGTTGGCTGTGAACGAGGCTGTTAAGAAGTCCTTGACCTTGACTTTTGCATCTTGATATAAAGGCTGACAAATGTGGATTTATTTTCTACTGGAATTTCTATGATTGCAATCTACTAGAGAAGAATAACTTAATTGAATGCATTTAATTAAATGCAGGCTCATGGCAATCTTTTCCTTGTTCTGAACCTGATGTCAAACAGAGATGGCAGTCACAACTGCAAAGCACGTCAGGACTATGCCTGTGTGCAGCCCTGCATACCTCCTTGCTTTGCAGCTCCCTGTGCCACACAGTTCCCCAGCCTGCCCCTGCCTGTGGCTGATTCCTGGCAAGGCAGCCAGCATCACCAGCTGGTCGGTGAACTGCTCAACCTGCTTAAGAGCTTCTGTTTCCCACATAACAACCATCCTATGTAAAAGGTCCTAATAAATGAATGTTTGTTTTTTTTTTATTTATAAACAAATGTTCTTTCCATGTATGTCTGGGCAACACAACCAGTTTGACTAGGCCCCTCCTTTTCCTCCTTGTCTTTCCAAGTCAGGATTTCAGTTGTGCACATAGGTTTACAGAAGAAGCCAGTGGGATGAGTTCAAAATTCTTCTGCAGTATCTTGTTCTTCATAGTAGAGTTATAATGGCCCCAAGATGTCTACCTTGTTGCACATAGACCTTTCTCACATCTTTAATGTCGCTGCTATTGGAGGTAGTTGTGTCAGATTTTTGTCTTTTGGCATCACAGTACTAAGTGGAATGCTGCAAAATGAAATTAAACAGGTTTACACAGTCAGCAAGAATTTGTTTTTGCAAGACCTGCTAAAATGTTCAGCTCAATATTTCTGAAGATCTGTAGATTACCTGCATCTCGTGAAGTCTTGCAGACAACATTGCAGAGATCAAATAAGTTCTCAGACAACATTCTTGTTCTGTCTGATCTCTCCTACTTTGCTCTCCATGTTGAAGGACTTTGACTTCAATGAACAAAAGAGCAGACCCAGACAGTTTTCTGTCTGACAGTACTTGAATTGCTCAGGCAATTTTCCTAAGTAAGTGGTTTATCCTCATGATAATGTGTTTTCATGTAGAGACTGAAATGAGAGGGCTTGAGGAGCTTGCTATACATTAAATGTAAGAAAGGGCAAAGCTTTCTTTCTCTGTGTGACAGAGTGCTCCCTGATTACAAAGAGTCTGTGTTAAAAATACATTAAAGAAATCATTTCTGTCTGTCTGGTGAACATTACTGAACTGTTGAAGTTTTCTACACAGTTCTATTAATTTTTATTGGCAAAAGCATGAGAAGACAAAACTGTATTGCTTTCAAACTTGGATTCACAGATTTACTCACCATTGGTTATTTTAGAAATTCTAAGAGCTAAACAGAATTAGAGTGTGAATTATGTCATGCTGTCAAAGACAGCAAATTTCCCTGTTTTGAAACTGTCCCTAAGAACCTGCTGTGACTCACAGACCTTTTAGGCATACTTGGGCTAACATAGAAAAGTTAAACATCTACCTGGGGATTAAAAGTACGTTTAACTTTGTATGTCTATGTTAACCAAGAAAAATAACAATTGCCACACATTTAATTAGTCGTACTAAACAATTGCAACTTCAAAATTGGGATACTTTCTGGCTTGAATGTTATCAGATTGCTTTCTCTGAGGTGCTTAAAAGTGGTTTTGTGTTCTCAAATAGAGGCAACCCCGTCTGAGAACACGATCCTTGTTGAACAGAGTAACACAGAGCAACGTGACTTCTGTCCTTCATGGAACAGTAAATGAAAGATTCATAGTGCTGTGTCTCAGCCCTATCCACCTGGCTTTGCTTTTTCTTGATATGCTCTTGAGAGAACAACATCATGCAGCCAGGCTCATTGTTACAGAAAAGGTTGGCATCACCTCATATAAGGGTAGGTCCAGGTATCTGTCTTTATATACAGTTATTCCAAGTGGAGTGCTAACTAGGCAGGGAGAGAGATGCTTGGCTCTATAGTCAGAAAAATCAGGTGGAAACACCCATTCTTTAAAAGCAGCACACTCAAGTATCTCTGTATTTTTCTACTCCATTCATCTAATAGTGATGGGAATTGAAGTATTTCTAATAAATTAGGGCTTCCCAAACATTCTCCCTGTGAATTTCTCTATTCACATCTTTCAAATGCTAATCTGACTGCACACAATTGCTGTTATTTATAAAATACATGAACAACTAAAGCATTTCCAAACTGACATGCAATCTGTTCACCAGTGGCTGGTGTACTACAGGGTGATGTGGAAATGACACTGTTCTGAGTTTTATAAAACGTGTGTTTAAGCAAATATTGCACAGTAAGTCTCAGTCCTACATATCTAATGGACAAAATATAAGGCTTCCAGTCTGGGAGGAGGTGCCAGAACTTTTTTATCTGTTGCCTCTGTGGGATTTCTAATTTGTCCCTAAAACAATTTAGGAAGCTCTATGAAGCTGCTCAGTCCGTAACTGCCTTTTCTTTGCTGTCTATAGGTGGCAATGCCATGCTGTTGACAGTGTTATCACCAGTGATCAAGTCTTCAATACAAATAGGCTTGCAACTATCCACTTCAGTGAAACAGGACTGAAATACAATATGTGACAGAGGTCTTTTTTTCTGAAGCACTTGTCTCACTTCTGAAGAGGCAAGGGCACATCCTTGGCTGCCCTTCTGTACTGCACAAAAAGCAGTAATATACAAACCAGTCCTGCAAAAGTAGCTTGTGCAGTCACCTTTCCTGCTAGCACAGAGAAAGCATTTGTGCTGCCCATGTTTCAGCTTTCTGCATGAGGGCCATCTCTGGAGGATGCAGAGTAGTCAGCATCAGTCTTTTCTGCTGGGGTGGCTTTTTGGAGCCACGGTACACCAAGCACTGGGAGTCTGAAGGACTGAGAAGAAAACATGTCTTATGTATCTCAAAATGCCTTAGTGGGGATCTTTGAAGAGTTTCTTGCATTTGGTACTAACACAGTTGCACAAAAATATTCTGCTGTCCTTACACATTTATACTTTCAAACATCCAAGCTAGGCACAAGGACATGGACATGGAGCACATTCCATTTTCTGCAGCATCAAAATATAGCGTGGCATTACATCCACAGTACACAATTCCACCCTGAATAACAAAAAGTCTCGCCATGCACTGAAATGGAAGTGATATGGCACAATGCGCAGACCACTTCTCTACAAGTGCTAAGACAAAAATAGTACTAACAAACAGTAGGTAAGTGTGCTTTTGAGTGCTTACAACATCACTGATGTGTTTTCAGGCTAGAATAAACTTCCTATGCGTCAGTGACTTATAGAAACTCTGTTACAGCTCAAGAGTCAACTTTTTTGTCCTATACTTCCAGTGTTTTCAGATTGCATGGTTGTTCTTGTCTGAGTTGTGAACAGATTGCAGAGAAAATACCTGAGGAGCAACCTCAAAAACATTTTGACTAAAGTCAACAGAGTGGAAACGACTGTGGGTTAAGATGGGTGTCAACAGAGTGGAAATGACTGTGGGTTAAGATGGGTTAAGATTACCAATTGCCCAGCTCTTACTAGCCTGTTAACCACATCAGGCTAGGCCTTTTTGGTGTCAAATGATAAAAGAACCAAAATAGTTCAAAGCAAGCATTCACATAGGGCTACCAGCTGAAATTGATCTAGAAACATTGGTACAGTTTGGAGTGGTGGCAGATTACTTTCTTATTTTGTCCCATACTGACGTGACACTGTGTGAACATCCTATGGGTACATTCTGAAAAGTTTTATTAGCAAAAGTACTGATTTCATGTAGTACTGTGTTTCCTGTGTGCTCTTCAGAGAGTATCTAACTTAAGAATGAGAATGACCTCTTTCACTTCAAAGATATTAGAAGAACATTATGTAATTGAGACAATTCTATATTCTCTTTACTGTGGGCAGTAATAAATAGTGGAGCATTTCCTTGTTTTCAGTTTGATATCTTTATATTAGAAGTAGTTTATCTGATGGCTGTCTCTCAAAGAGAAAAATGCTGTCCCTAAGAAAGATTTCTCCAGGGTATCATAATAATTTTAGCATTTTATGTAATGCTATGCATAAGGCAATTATTTAATCTAAAAATCCTATTCAAGTCCTTCTCAAAATACTTAATTTTGCAGTTCACAAGAAAGCACCTTGTGCATAAACTTCTGAGCCACAAACATACTTTGAGAAACAACGCTTGATATGCCTTGAGAAACAAACGGAGCCGTCTAAATGAAAAAGTCTGACAGTACCAAAATTTTCTTAAAATTCTTTGTGCACTTCACCAGCAGAGAAAGTGAACCTCTAATCATATTCCAGTACTAACAGTTTTTCTCATTCCAATATGAACTCTTCATGTCAGACTAGACTCTGATCTTGGGCCACTGAGTCTGTCTTTTGTGGAAAAGATAAGACAGAGAGAATAATCTCTCTGTATCCTCTTACCTTGGGTGGTGGTAGTTCTCTTCTGATAGAACCCTCAGCTTTCCCCAGCCTAATAGTGATATCTGTTTTCTGAGGTGCACGAAGTACTTCTTGGAAGTGGCAGATCTCTAAATAACAGCAATAAAACAGCAAGCTGAGGTGGTTGCATCCAATCTAAAGTGGAGTGAAAATAAGATAAAGGCCTCAGTTCTCCAAGAAACCTTAAGCAGGGAAAAAGGCTGCCTGGACACCACAGTTTTTGACTATGTTCTCTTTTTGTTTTTGTTTTTGTTTTTGTTTGTTATTTTCTCCAAAAGAAACATGGGCCAGAAAATGAAGTGGACTGATGTTTCTACAATTGCACTGCAGGCCTATGCCATCCCTGGAGAACATTCTCCAGAGACACAGTTTGAGAGCAGATGCGGAGGGGATGCTCTGAAGGAGGAAATGGGGTTCCTGGCAGACATGAAGGTGCCATCATGCTCCCTGCCAGCAGCAGCCTGATGGGGAGCTTGTTGTTTAGCTTGCTAAAAGGGGCCATTGAAACAGATCTGTTCAGTCAATCTGTGTCTCTGAATGTGACACCGCTGGCTCCCTTGCGACTGAGAATTGCTGAGTCTATTATTTGTGCATTCATCCCCAATGAAGAACTGACAGAAAATACAAGTATAGTGCGAGCCTGCATCTGTGCTATTATGCCAGCTGTGTGTGTTTATCCCCTGCACTTATGTACTGAAGTTCTTGCAAAAGGCGTAAATACAATGGAAGTCAAAATAATGAACTCTGATTCATCATGCTCATGCTTTATCCTGAATGAAACAAAATAAGAATATGCACTTGCTGCTGCCCTCATCTTAAATTATATCTTTTGATCTTAGATAACAACCTTATGAGGCAGAAACTGCCTCTTAGATTTTCAGTGAAGAAATGTTCAGACATGACAATAGTATCAGTAGCAATGATAGCAAACCATAGGAAATCCAACTGGGAAGCTGGTCTAGAAGCTGTGCTGGGTTACAACAGAGCAAGTTCTCATTCTGTTCGTCCTGTGTGGGTGCAGAACTGCTTCCCTGCCTGAGGAAGAGGCAGGCGTTCTGACCAGTAGAGTCCCTACACAATCCTGCAAGCCCAGCAGTGGTAACACAGTGGATATTGTATTTGATGTGAAGTCTAACCAAAGAGACTAGGCATATTTGTTATTTTTGTTTCCTCAGACAGAGGAAAGAAGGATGTTCTAGCCAGAATTTACTGACAGCAGATGCTAAACATTACCATTTGCATCTGCATTACAGAAAAAGCAACCCCTTCAAAAGCTGCTGAAATCCTTTGTGTTTGAAATTTTGCTGCCATCATCTGAGAAATATTTAAGTATATATATGTTACCTCCATTTTTTTTTAATGGCTATTTTGAGGAGACAAACCCTGAGAGGACTTGAAGCTCTGTTAAACTTACTCCAAGTACTCACAAATCAAAGAAAATAGTCTTCCAATTTGATTTATTTAAGTTGTAACTAGTGTCTAATGATGGCCACAGATTATTTCCCCATTTCTTTTGCTTTTAAATCTCAAATTTAAGAGTGGCATTCATATAAGCAAGCAATAAATTTTCTCCAGGATGAACTTCATTGGGCAACAGGCTGTTGTTACCAGTGATTTATCATCATACTGGAAGATTGTATAGAGTGAAGTACCACAGAGAGTTTACCCTAGATGATGGATTTGCAACTAATGACCAACGTGCAGGGCGGAAAGCATGCCTGCAGACAACACTCAACAGGACAGCAAACTGGGAGGCACTGCCACCAGCTGGGGGGACAGGATAGAAACTGAAAACAACCTGTAGAAACTGAAGAAATATGTGCTGTAAAAAGAAAGGATAGTATATATCTACATTCAAGGTACTGTAGTAAATTTGGGGTAGGACAGAACAGCTTGGCTGTAGTAGAGGTGACATAGAAGTCACAAGGGATGGAAAGCCAAACGTGAGTCATCAGTGTGGTACAACTGTGAACAAGGCAGATATCACAAAAAGGAGTTTTAATTGGCTTATGATACAACATGTGAAGCTATCATTTCACTCCACAAAGCCTTAATTAGGATACTGTGTCCCATTTGCACATGGTACTTTGAAAAATCAGTCAACTAGTCAAAGAGTGCAAATAAAAGAACAGCAAAAACGTTCAGAGATTTCAAAAATGTGATTTGCAGGAACTAAAAAGAAATGGAGATTTTTAGTTTCAAATGAGATAAGATGAATGGAGGGGAATGACAAGTCTTAAAAGATATTAAATATTCCTGCAAAGCAGAACATCTGTGTGAGGACAGTAATACATCGGAAGAATTATGCTTCCTATGACTAGCAGCACTTTTTAAGAATAGAGCAGATAAACTCCACTAAGGAATGAGAAAAGCATGGTGATCCTGTATTGGGGTGAGTACATGGACAAGACTGCATGGACTCCTGAGAGTTTCTTCTTCCTTCTTCAGGTCTCTGACTGTCAGACATTGAGAGAAGATACGTGCTCCATTTATTTGCAATCAGAGCTGGATGTCCAAACCTTCTGGTTCTCCTTCACACCCTAGAATCCTGGTGTGTGATTGTTTTGGTGATTTGTCTTATCATAAGGCAATAAAGAATATACATTTACTAGAATTTGTCGTATCAGGGGAGAGTTAAAAATGCAACATAGATCATAGAAAACCCTCAGTCTGCAGTGAACAAGAGTGTTTCAAATTACCAGCATATGAGTTCAGGGCATTGTAACAGAGTCCACATTATGCTTCTGCTAAATTTTGCTTTTAGAACAGCTAGGTAAAACACTTTTGATCCAAGAAAAAAGGGTAAACTTCACTGTTAGGAAGTTTTAAAAATAAAGAGGTATTTTGCAATGTTTTATACTAATTCCGTGTAAAACAAAAACAAACAAACAAACAAAACAAAAACAAAAACAAACCCCAAAAAGAAAACATTTTTCACACATGTAGATTTACAGAGGAAAGCTAAGATGAAATAACTGTCACATAGTTATTTTAAAATTCCTTTTAGTAAGATGCCAACCCTTGTTGCACTTACTGAAGAGGAAGGTTGAAGCTCAAGTGCTGCATCTTTCCAGAGTCTGCCACTTCTATGGCTTGCTCATCTTTAGGGCAGAGGGTTGAATGGAGCAAGGCGTCATGAAGTGAATATTACACCAGGAGGAACCAGCTCCTTAATGTTTAGTCTTTCATCTCTATAGTAGCAAAGCCACTGGAAAGGGAAAGGACCACAGTCAAACAAACTCATACTTTTTCCTCAGGAAAAAAAGAAAAAAAAACACGGATTTTTAAATGGTTCTTTTTCATCCAGAGTGATCATACTGGAAGTGAATGAGCTATTGCTGAAGCCAGTGCTTATACTGTGTAAAGGTACATGCAGGACAACATCTGCAGAGGACTAAGATATGACTAGGCAGGATTTCATTTGCTTAGCACCTCACCATTTACTTGTGGCTTTTGAATCTCAGAGGGGTCAGCGCAGACCACTGTACATTTCTTAAATAATGCTTGGCCTTTCTGTATTTTTCTTAAGAATGACAAACTTTATTAAAATGATTTTTTTTTTTAATATGATCTATCTAGTGTGTTCATTGATGTCAAGGCACTCCTAATTTAAAAGATGCTTGTGATTTGTGATTAAAAACAAGATCTGAGAAGTTTCCTTAGGATGACTTTACTGGCACTTTTGCCTTTACTTCTGTGAGGAGAGTTTTAGATTATCAGGGAAAACCTCAGAGGAATCAATGATATTTATGATTTCCAGATTGTAAACAAATAACATCTCTCTGTGTACCATCATAGTTTTCTAAGGAAGGATAAGTACTGGGTACCCAGTCATTATGTCACTGCTACAGTTAACAGTGTTCTTGCCAACACTGAGTTGGCAAATTTTATAGGTGTTTAGGATATTTATAAGAGTGGAGGCATTCACATATCCACCAGTGTGTTGATGTCAGTATTCATTATGTTTCATAGCCCAGTGTTCTTGTTCATATCTTTCAAATCAATGTTTATACCTCACACAAAAGCGTATGCTTTGCAATAGACCTGCTGCAACAAAAAATATGACGGTATCAATTAAAAAATATCAAAGTTTTATGCTTTAGGTTTGTTAGCCTGTCTCCTTCAGGCTCTACGAGCACTCATCCCACAGGGGATGCCCAAGCAGGAAGAAATATCTCACACGTATGAGAAGAGAGGAGATGCTGAGATCCATAAGGTGTGCTGAGCAATACAACTCCTCAGGCTGAATACAACTACTCTCATGCAGATGATGCAAATCTCTATTATTCAAAACTGTGTACCTCTGTAAAATTAATCAGTAGTTCTTGCAGAGCCCAGCCTTCTCATCTGGCTCCTGCGGGTTTCCCATTGTCAGCCAAACCTCCTCAGCAAGTCCTACACAAATCTTCATTGGTCTGTTTTCTGGAGTTTTTCACCTTTTTTTTTTTAGGGCACAAGCCAATTTCAAATTAGGGATTTAGGGGGCATATCTTATTTGTCAAGACAGTCCCAAATTGTCATTCCAGTGCCCGTGGTAGATTTGTTCATCACACAGCATACTGTGCAAAGCCAATGATAATGAAAATAAGTAATTGCTCAGATCCATTATTTTCAATCAGTGCTGCAAAGGTATTAGATCACAGGGCAAACATGCCAAAATTATAGTGTCATAGGCTGATGTTCAGAAACAGGTCATTACTTTGCTCTCCATATCAGCACTGAGAAGTGCTCTGCTCTGTATCTATAGCAGATCCGCGTTCACGTGAATAGAAATGAAAGGGCCACAACCACAACCAGGGCATTCCTTAAACACCTAGAGCACTCAGTAAGAGCCATTTTATGGAGTGGGATGGGATTTCCTTCTCTTGGTTCATCAACCACCATTCAGCCTCATTTGGGAACACAAATTTTTCATGTATTCTGCTCTGTATTCTATCCTGTATTCTGCTCTGAGTTTTACAAATACATGTTATTTCCCGTGGGCTCTGATGCTGCCCATCCAACACTGCCTCTATGCATGGGCAAGGTAATTGCTTAATACTTGAACACAGAATGCCACATCTGTGATTTGCAATACAATCACAAGGGCAGTGCCTGGAATTTCACTCCTTAGTTGTCAGTGTTTGGTAACTACAGAAATTAATGCTGCCATCTAAATAGGGCTGTTTGGATTGTTCTGGGAAAACTGTCTTGCTTCCCAAAGACCTTTCAATACTTCACCCTAGAGTGGCTATCTATTACTAACAATTTTTGTTTGTGCCCTCACTAAATGCAATTGCAACTACATTTCATGAATTTAAGGAAGGTATAATGGAAACTTGTTATTTTTTCCTACATCCACATAAATGCCTGTGAAACTGACACAAAAGTCAGAAAGGCGGAGAGCAAGACCAAGAAGTTGCACTTGTTTGTACTAGCAAACAGAACTCATGTAAATATTGACATCTCTACTTTCAGGAGCCAGATGCATTGATGAATCACACTGAGGGAACACATACAGTGTTTTGTCCTCCTGGTAACTACACCAGAAGTCATGATTATGCTAGATTTGTCTCAGAGCTACAGCCCAGCAACATGGTAGAGAGCAAAAGCCACAGTGGTACAGAGGGCTATCCCCTGAATAAAGCAAAGCTCTGGGTCTCTGTCATGTTTGTATGATTTTTGACTACCCTACCCTAACCACTGTCTTCAAGAGAGAGAGAGTGTCCGATAAACCGAAGGCCTTACGCTAACGCTGAAGGCGAGACGGCAGCGAGCACCCACTGCTGAGTCCATCCCAAAGGAAAGAGAGTGTCCCGTGACCGCAGACAGTTTTTATCTTTCTCTCCGAGTGGAAACACGTAAAAATGCAAAACATCGCACAGTCCTCTGGAGAATGCAGTTCTTCTTCTCTTCTGAGACAGGTATACCCATAACTATCAATGTTCCACAGAGCTGGAGCATTGACTCTTTAACTCTTAATACACCACATGATGTTATGATGTGGAATACCAATGCCAAAAATCATAAAACCATGATGTTCTCTGATCCAATATTTTTTCACAGCCCCAGAGCTGTGGGCTAGATCTACCTATCTGGGTAGGAAAGGCCAGCCTGCCATGTGATGACCCTCATGCAATAACCCACTATACAATGCAAGTGGACTTAGTGGTTCATGAAAGTCAAAAAATGATCAAAAAAATCCATGATTCCATGGTTCTAGGTGTTTACAGACTGTCCTCCGTCCTTAAAGAATGACTCAAACAGCTCAAGCTGCAAGCTACTTCCACATAAGTAAAAACAATTATTTGCACTATGTCACCTCTTACAATAGTGGTCTGCAGTGCCTGTTCCAAGGTGGGATTCTCACTGCCTGTTCCATCTAAAGTGGTCAGGGTGCCCTCAGCTCCGGTGCCAGGGAAAGACCAGGGTGCAGGGCCCATCCCTTGCCCTCACTTGTTGAGCACTGTGGTGGAAACATCTGTGCTAGGACGGGAAGCACTACAGCCTCACACCTACACTCTGTCTCATAAAACCCTATTATTTAGGATTTATGTGAGTGAAGAAAAATTCATCCCATGTGGAATGTTAGTCAAATCCTCATCATTTTCTGTCCAAGTTTTACCTAAATCCAGATGTTCCAATGTACTGAGAAGGACAGATTCAACATGTTGTATGATGCATATATGTGCCCTCTTTGTTCCTATGAAACTTCAGAGGTAAGATTGAATTTCAGACTAACATGACATAGAACTGTGGAGAGATAAGGGCATGAAGAAATCCTACTTCCTTCTTATTTTAGTGTTCACTTACCCAAGTTACCTCCCTCACCTTGTAAAAACCCCTATCCTCTACCTGGGATGTCTGGACCCATGGGGTGTCTGCAGGCACTTCAGCTCATCCACTGGTTAGCCTTGAAAACAGTGTACAGTTTGGTTTATGCCACAGGACATTGCAGTGAAGTGAGAAGCTGGTTTTGACTTCTAGGTAAGAACAAATCCTTGTGAGATGGCTTAGATGAAATACCTTGGAGGTCAGTGTGGACTCTTCCCTCTCTGTTGTGTTGAGGCCAAAAACAGGTTACACCATTTCTTCCTGAGCCCAGAGTAGAAGTGGGATAATTCCAGCAATTTGGTTTTAGCAGACTTCGGTACAAAAGATAATAACAAAGTAAGAAAACGCCTCTATGGGAATTCATTCTCCCAGTTGTTTCTTTTGCAGTAATATCAGTCACTCTTGATCTTTCTGGTCCTGCTACCTGCCTCAGGTGCTGTGATGCTGAGGTAACACACTGCCTACCAGTCAGTCTCGTAAGGCACCTGTACAACTGGGGATGACATGACAGGTCCTAAACAAAGCCTTCTATCAATCCTCATAGTCTAAGAAGTCAGGAAATCGAACATACTTTTTTTTATGCTCTTCCTTTAGAACCTGATACTCAGAATTAGATCTAGACTGTAAAATCTGAATTCTGTTGTCTGTTTTCTGTATGCATTATCAGGGCAAAACAGAGATGCTTTTGTGCAGATGTGAATATAATCCCAGTGAAACATTTTACCTTTTGTTATCATTTCATGTCACAACTCTATTCTTCCTGAATGTCTTCAGAATTTTTCCCATTTCTTATTGTCAGTGAAGTGAGGGCCCCAAAAAGTATTACTCCTCCAGAAATTAATAAAAATATCATCAAATGTCTATAGTTTTTAGTATGTTTACCATGTAGACGCTTCATATTGATGTTTAGATAAAACCTCAAATGTAGACCACAGACTGAAGCAGCTCTGCGCTTTGAAAGGTCCTAAACCTTAAAAGGGATCCTGGAAACCTCTGTATTGAAACAGATTAAAACACAGACTGCTGACCTGAGTTTTCACTTACCAAATTTCCCGTCCTACCACTGCTGGGACTGCTGTTACCTAGGGTAGAAGTTCTCCCATCTTGGGCACAGCTGATGGCTCCAGAGCCTGCTTCCAGGACCAACTCTTGAACAACCTCAGATGAGTTCAGGCATCCAGGAAGATACAGCACAGGATCACCACAAATATGTCTTTATCCAGGGTGCTGTGATAATTTTAGGCATGCACCAATGACAGTGGCACCTACATCCCCAAAAGCCTGAAGACAAAGAGTTCAAACTGTGTTCTCTGCTGATATGTAGTCAACTGCTTCCTGAGATGTTATCTTGCACATTCTCCTGTTACCTTTAAATTCCCATTAGGAAACTTTCATGAACTTTTTAACTGATTAGTTACTTTATCCCCATCCTAAGCTCACATAAAAATGTCAGCTTGTATCAGCATCAAGTGTTTGGCCCTTGCTGACACCTCTT
The DNA here is from genome assembly GCA_013399175.1 of Odontophorus gujanensis. Lineage (NCBI taxonomy): Eukaryota > Metazoa > Chordata > Aves > Galliformes > Odontophoridae > Odontophorus > Odontophorus gujanensis. Next base: position 65,826 of record VXAB01000280.1, read on the forward strand.
ACTATATGCACACTCCCACATTATCACAAAAGACTTGCATGGCCCTGATTCACCCTTTGATGAATTGCAGACATACTGTTTATTAGTTGATTCTTAGTTAAACTCTCAATACCTTCATTACTGCAGATACCCAGGTACAGTAATTAAATTTTGTATTTTTCAGACTTTTATAGCACAGTTATATATTACAGTTGCAAAGAATTTCGTGGAGCAAGGGACAAGAGACAAAGACAAAAAATGGGCTGTTTACTCTGTAAATGATGCTGCTAGCTGCTCTTCTGTAGCTGGAAGAAGTAGAGATAAGTACTCCAATGCTTTTAAAGCCTCGAATGTCCTGAGCAGAATCTCATCTGCCTTTAGTGCTGCCAGGGGGCTTACTGGAAAGTTTTGCTTTTTATGATCCATAAAACAAAATAGCATATGTGTTTGAAAATTCAGCTGTGCTATCTGTGCTTTAGCCACATTAATATACATATAATACAATAACAGGGAGGAAAAGTTACCAATTATGCAAGAGCAATGACAGCCTGTGTCTGAGCAATTTCACATGCTGCTCGTGAATTGTTATGAAATCCACAAGGATGTGAAAATGATAATGTAAATACTGAACTTTCTATACTCTTTTCTGTCCCTTCAAAGTTAAATCAAAATTAAACTCAATGAATTAATTTCAGAAATCAGCCACATAAAGGCTGATACTTCTCATCTCTTGGACTGACTGCTCATAGACAATTGACCCCAGGCAAAAGATAAGAGGTGCTGCTTGAGTGCATGTGAGGGAGCAAATATTTTGGCCTTCAAATATTTTTATTTTCTGACATGATTTTTGGAAATAAATCTCACAAACTGTCTTTCACCAGCTCTGTGCAGAGAGAAGACAATGAGAGCAGTCAAACCAAATCTTGTCTGCAAGCAGAACCCAAGGAGATGATTACTTTTAAGCAAGTGCATGATTGAGAGATCTCTTCAGCATGGATGATGCAATTATGTAAGTTTAATTTCACCTCACTTGGTAGCTTGAAGTCCTTAAGTGATAATTGCTTGTGAGAAGTCTTCTCATTATATTCAGCACAGCGATTAGCATTTCTGACCGTGAAAGAATATCTGAGGATAAATCACTGCAAAATATCCCATTACTCTTTGGAGCAGTATGAACAAGAGGCTGATAACAGTTCACTAATGCCATCAGTATAGATTACTCACAGTTACATTATAATCAAGGGAGCAATTTTGAGACTATTTTCCTGATCAAAAGGAAAATTTTAAATTGTGAAAATATTATAGCCTATTAGGTGAGGATGAAAATGTCACTTTAACATAATCAAACCAAGTTCATTCTAAAGTTGCATTATCATTCGGTGTAAAAATCTTTGAAATGGTAACAATGTATGACAAGTGTTAGCAAAACATTTTAAAAACCCTTTTCCAATGTCTTCTGTTTTTCTATCCTGCAAAAATAAATGCGCATTCCATACTTGTTCTTATGCAAATAACACGGAAGGTATCAACTGATAAAAGTTGGCACTACGTGGGGTTTTTGTAAGACCAATACATACAGCAGCTGTGCATGGTAAACTGCATCCTCCAGCTGCTTTTTACATTAACATTTAGCAGCGTACTGCCATTTTTGGTTCCCATAAATTGCCATACATACAAATTGTATGAGTGCATATCTTTGTTAGTACTTGGATTTACACAAGTTAATCATACTCAGGCTGGAAGATATCTATCTAGTTCAAATTTGAAAAGTGAACATATCTACACAGTTCCTACCTAAAACAGGCGAAGAGGAAAAGCATAAACTTAATAAAAAATGTCACTACCGCTAGTAAGCAACAGCTTTACAGAAGTTTATGCCCTTTTATTCAGATGATCAAAAATCACTAATCATATGCAGGAAGGCATGGTGCCTAGTATATGTGATAAAGACATACCAAGTGGAATCAAATGAAAGGAAGAGAACCTCAAATGTTGCTAACTTGCTGCATGCATGCAGAGTGATGATGATCTCAACAGCTGTTTTATCAAACTTCATTTTGATATTTGCTAAGACAGAAAACTTTTCTCACCTTCTGAGGATTTTTTTCTGTGGTTTATTACCACATCTCCCACTTTGTGTGTGCTCATGGTTTGGGTAAATGCTCTAAGCATTGAAGTTATATAAAACTCTAAGAGAAAACATCCAAACATTTTTTGAGAACATTTTATCCCTTAGCAGACTGCCTGACATGCCAGCCTAAGCTGACATGCCCTCCTTTTCTGAATGGAAGCCCAAGTGTTTCACAGGTAGGAAACAGAAATAGAAATATACCCATAGCTGCATCATCCATATCTAGGATATATTATCCTAATATATCCCAGTATATTTATGTTCTAAAAAATATTTCAAATTTATCAAATACAAGTTTATTCTCTACAAGTTTATATATATTCTTATTTTATATTGATCCTAAATAAATTTGTATTTACGTGCAAGATTTTTCTTTCTTCCAATACAGTCTGACCTGCCAACCTTACTGTCACTTAGTATTGCTCCCCATTTTGACTGCCAGTAGTGAAGACTACTGAAAAATGCAGAATATACAGTGGTAGTATTAGCTCAAACAAGAAAGGAAGATGCAGGAATGTTTCTTCTGAAGTATTAAACAAGTTGCACCCTCTTTTCCATAGATACTTTTAATTTCACCCTCTTTCATTTCATTTTTCTTCCTTTAATCCTAATTCCTCCCCACTGCATGACTGGTAAACTGATGCCTGTGATTTTGTCATAGTTTCCATCCTATTGCATGCTTATCTTTCAGGAAGAGCAGATGTTCCCATATGTGCCCTATCTTCATTCTCTAATGCTTTTGCTTTTTCAAACAGAAGATTGTATTTCAGTTGCCCTCTGTGTCTGGAGAAAAAGATACAGCACTAAGGAGATTTTCTGTGTTACTAATCAATAGGGTTTGTAGGTAAGCAGAATAGTCTCTATCCTACTGGTTCCCATTACCACTACCTCAGGTATTTTCCCTTGTCATTTTAACTCCTTTCTCCTCAAATATTAATTTCCCCTTGTTTTCCCCTTTAGTTTCTTAGTCTGATGAAGGAACAAGAACTTGACAGTGTACACAAAAAATATGAACCCACTTTGATTTTCCCCCATTTTTTCAGAACTGTCTCATACCAACACATGATGCCACAGGAAAGCTTTGGGCTTGGTAACAAACCACAGATGCCATATAGGATTGACTCCTGCCTGAACTCTGTGCAGACGAAGATGTAGCTGGGGAAGTGTGGGAGGACCTACTATAGTTGTCCGGAGGGAATGCCATTATAGCTCCTTTGGGATGAACCTGAAATCAGTACGTGACTCCATTCCCACAGCAGACACTCTTTGGTGGTCTAATGCTCCTTTTTTTTTTTTTTTTTCCCAAAAACAGTCCCTGTTTTTCCTAGTTTTTTCCCAGAACAATTCCCTGCTCTGTTCTGCACTTATCCCTCGCCCACAAAAATCCAGAGCATCTGATACTAAATGACCTTTAAAGGACTCTTCTTATTGAATAGTTCTACTATCCTAAGTAAACTCAGCTTAAACATTTACATTCACACCCCTGGCATGTCTTCGTCTGTAGGGACTAAGAATCAAAAGATCTCCTCATCTGGAGTAATCTCAGTGCTGACATCATCTGCTTAACTGAGAGAGTGCTAGGAGACTTATACACAGAATCATAGAATCTCCTGAGTTGGAAGGGACTCACGAACTTCATGAGCAATACGGATCCTAATTGAAAGTCACAGGCTGATTTTTGGTCTTTGTCTCAGCTACTTCAAGACTGAAGTGGTTGGTCAAAAGACACTGACAAGGAATACAAGACAATAAGACAGTAGCTATACAGCAACCCATGGGATGTCAATCACCTGAAGCCTACACTGTATTAATTACATCGGTTTTATTGTAGATTGGCTTCAGTCTGGTGCTGTGAGCTGGACACCCGTTAGAAGCTGAGACGTATCTTCTTTCTCAGTTTCCTTCTGGAGAGTGCCCTGACATAAGAATCAGACTGTGGCAAATAGAGACCAACAAGAAGTTCATTTTAAAACACGCACGCTAGTATACTAATTTAGCAGACTTTAGCAACCAAAGTTTTCTCTTGGGCTATATGGGAATTTGGGGTCTAAATATCCATCCAGATCTATCCTCAGCTGCTGTTTTTCACTGTCATTATCTACTATAGAATCCTTGTGTTCTGGTATTTATAAATCCCAGATAAAACATTTCCAGACAGAGCTGGCATCAAGAACGCTGCACATAATAGAGTCAACTTGGAGATTTGGAGATTTTCTCCATAAATAAGAAGAAAGAAACATAATATTATTTCTGCCTAGGTTATAATGAAATGTTAGCACTTTCATGAAGTTTTCATAACTTTAACAGTTTAAAATGATTTCTACTTTCTGTATTATGGTAGGGAGTACATGGGTGGCAAGGCCTCATTGTGGCATTTGACTACTGCACCTGACATACACCACTCCACAAAGGATACTGTAAAATTAGGCAGGAGTCAGAGTGGGGCACTGAAAATTATTAGGCATATAAGAAAACTATTATAGGAATATAGATTCAAAAGACCAGGACTGTACATTTGTGAAAGGCTGTGAATGAGAGGAGACATGAGAATAGCACAGAAAATAATGCATGTTACCAAGAAACCAGAGCAGGGGCCTCTATCCTTCCTACCTGATAACATGCATGACAATGAAGCATTCAAGGAAATATAAGGTGGCAAATTCAAATGGGATAAAAGGAAATATTATCCCATACAAAACATAATTAGGTTGTGGAACACATTACCAAAGGCTGTCCTGTTGGCCAAGAATGTAGTTAAAAGTTGAAGTTCAAAAAGCAAAGAGAATGTGTTCTTTGTATAGTAAACTATATAATAGTAATGCAAAAGGAAAAAAGTTGTCAGAAAATCTTAGGTATTTCAGGGAAATGAGCCACTCAGTAGAAGTGGTAGGACTAGGAGGAGACAGGCTATGCTGTTTCCTATCTGTTTCTCACTTGTTTTTGTTAATCTTCTCTGAAAACATGGATAAGTCAATGCCACAATACATTCATTTGACATCATACATGGAAAACTAAACACAAGGTACCTGAAGTTTATACATCAGGCTGTGAACTTCTGTGCTCGGGAATCTGCAGTTCTGTCTTTGTCCCCTTAACCACAGTGAGGGTAACTGCTAGCACACAGAGCATAGCATTGTGAATTGCCTTGGCTCAATTTTCCACTGCTTATCTGGATGCACTCTAAGGCAAAGTAAGGCAAAATGCTGTCACAGTTGGCTGGTTGTCACTTCATGCATATTTCATAATCACAGAAGTCCTTTCCACTCTCTTTTCCACTGCTGATAACAGTTGGAGGGAAAACAGGTTCTTTTTTACAGCCTGAGATTCTTCATTATAAGGATACTGTGTCATCTCTTCTCTAGCATCAGGTCTGCAGCATTCCACACCTCACAGAGAAGAGACAAAAGTTCAAGTGAGAAAAGAAGAACCTACAGCTACAGCAGACAATAGATGTTGTGATTATTTTGGCATGGTACTTCAAGATTTTTGTCTTTGCAGCGTCTTAAAGAAAGATGTTTTAACTTGACTATCTCATTTGCTTTACACAGAAGAACTTGATCCATTAGCATCTCAACAAAACCTGATACTACTACGTAGTAATCATGTTCTTTCAATTCCTCCAACATTTTCCAGGTTCTCTTCTTCACTTTTTTGCCTGATTTCTTTGTGGAGAAGCAGCCTTGGTGGAGGTGTGGAAAGAGACAAATAAGCCTTAGGAGGAGAGAAAACATCTGTGTTTTAGAAAAGAAGCAGTTAGAAAGTGAACAAGTGACCTATGGACAATTCAATTCCTTGGGAAAGTTCACTGAGATGAATGTTCCCATTGGGCAGGATGAATATACATGTGAACAGGAATCACACATTTCTCTTAGGTGTGAAAACTTCATTGCTAGCTGATATTTAGTTCTTTTGGAAAAGATAGGGAAGGAAATGATAACTTCTGGCTGCACATGTATCTGAGAGAAAAAAATGCATTCGGCTTTTCTGACTTGGTAACTTTTTGATGAGCAACCATCAAGCATAAGGCTAAAATATATATATTCTGTAACAATACGTATCCATTGTCTACAGTATTTCTCAGTGATACGTTGTTATAGAAGTAACAGGAAATAATAGGAAATAAAATCAAGCCTAAGAATCACTTTTGTGCATGCTAATAACAGAATCAAGGTCTACCTTTCTCTGTAACAGACCTAGCTAAGCTCTTTTCATGCATTTTATGCTCTTTCACACATAATTTCATTCTTAAAAAGGAAGTGCTTCTGATATGGAAGGCCACGATAGGTGGCAAAATCTTGACATCTGTGTACAGGTTTTCTGATGATGCTGGTATTTGACAGTGGACAAGAGAAGAATGACTACCTGTGCTCCCTCCAGGAGCTGCTCTTCAACTATAAGCTTGAATTTACTAAAAACAAAGACATTTGATGCCTTTGAAGTCCTGAAGACAGAAGTGTCAAACGACCATTTTCTATAATTAAGTATATATAGTATATATAATTTCTATAATTCAATACATGTGTGCCTTTGCTAGTCTTAGTGGAATTACAGAGTGGCTCAGGTTGTCAGGAATATCTGGAGACCATCTGCTCTGACTCACCTTCTCCAGGCTCACTCACCCATAGCAGGTTCTACTATGTCCAGGCTGCTCTTGAAGATTTCCAAGGGTGGGACTCCACAGCCTCTTTTGTCAACCTGTGCCAGTGCTCCATCACCTATACCACTTTCAGTGACACGTAATTTGTTAGCCTCTCTGTGATGTAAGGCTTTTCTTCTGTGTATTACTTTATTGAGTATGTTCTAAAAATACAGTTTTAAAACAGTTCCAACAAAACAACAAATATCACGGAATCACAGAACTGTAAGGGTTGGAAGGGACCTCTAGAGACCATCGAGTCCAACCCCCCATCCAAAGCAGCTCCCTAGCCCAGGTTGCAATGGCAGGTGTCCAGGCGGGGCTTGAACGTCTTCAGAGAAAGAGACTCCACAGCCTCTCTGGGTAGCCTGATCCTGTGCTCCATCACCTGCTACTGTGAAGAAGCTGACAAACAAATAAGACTATTTCAAGACAGTCTAAATCTCTATTCTGTTAGAAAAAAAAAATATATCATATGCACATAGAAAATATCTAGAAAATAAGGAAGAAAAATTATGGGTTTGGCATTTTATAAGATCATACTCCAATGAATTTTGAAAGTGCTAAGTCAGAATTTTGTTATTAGAGTGCCAGTATAGAAAGCTTGCAGAGGATATGCAGAGTATGTATATGAAGGATGAACTACGATGGTATCCCATAGGAGCAAATGTACCAACCTTAAAAAATAACTGTCTGTGAATCTTAATCTGGTGCAACACTGTAAGTGCATGCCAAGAGCCTATATACTCTCCACTAAGAATGTTAATTTCATCACTTCCATTTCCACCCTGAATTTCTAGGAGACATGCTGCTTTAGATCTGTTATTATGGAAAAAAATTAAAAATTAAACACAAACACACATGCACAAAAGAAATCTTTGAAGTCTCATGTGAGAGGTTCGTATCCATGAAGGAAAATAATAACAGGAGAGTCAGTCAGACTCTGTATCATGCAGCTTATTAATATTATAATGCTGACTGCCTGGTGACCACAGTGCAATTAAATAGGTACGCATCTGTAGTTCGTCTGAGAACAGAGGAGTGAAATAACAAGTTAAATAATTCCTTGCTTCTTCCAATGCAAATGCATGAATTAGCTTGAGACATCTCAAGCTCATTCATGGTATTAAGTCTTCCCCTCAGACACTATTGAGGGATTACTCGGTTCAGAAAAATACAATGGAAGCTCTTAACATATGTTAGATTATTCCATCTATTATGTTACGATATGCATATTGTGCATATGTATGTATATATTTATTACATGTATGTAAGTATATATATTGTGTACTGATGTGATGGCTTCAGTACAATTTGTTTGGATTTGTACCAGAATTAAGAATTAGTGAATCACTTTAATTTTTTTATCCAAATATTGTTTTGTATTTTTGCCTTCTTCCTGCTTTGGAGCAAGTTTTGGTGATAGTAGTAGCTGCTTTATAGATTTCATTACTGAAAAACTCCATAGAAGTCAGGATATATTTAAAAATCATAACATAAGCAAAATAAATACTTCACGATTTAGGACATTTAAAATAGTTGTTTTCAACTCCAGCTTAGTTGGAATTTTCTTTTTCATGCCAGAAACAATAATATCACTTTAATCTTTTGACTGACTCTGAATGAGGGACAAGTAGAGACCAGGAAAAATTGGTTTAAATCAGCCCTATGGTATGGTTGAAATAGAGTAATTTCCTAAATCAGCCTAAAGATCTTGGCCTGAAATTCGGGAATTGTTGGAGTATGGGATCAAAAGAGGATGAGAATTAGTGTGTTAGTGAAATGATTCTAAGAATCTCAAGTATTCTTTTTAATAACAGTTAGGAGGTGTTTTCTTCTGTTGTTTTTTTGTTGTTGTTGTTGTTGTTTTGTTTTTTGTTTAGCTTTGTTTTCTTTTGTTTATTTGTTTGAAGTTTAAATAAGAAAAGAATGTGTTCACAGTCAGTCATTCTTAAGTAGGCACCAAGGATCATTTGTAAGAGTAGAGCTGACTTGTTTTCTTAGTAGTGAATGATAAGCAGTTCTGTAGGAATGCAGTCCATATAATCTTGCTGAACAAAATTAAACTTCTGCTGCTTATTTTATTTGAATCAAGGAAAGTTTCTGCATGCTATATGCTGAGTGATTTGCTCCACTGTTTCACATAAATTGAAGCTGAACTCCACTATCTCCACTAGTTATTAGCAAGTTATTAGTACTTGTTGTGATTAATGAGTACAAAAACATACATAGGGCTTTTTCTTCCTGTTATTCAAAGAAAGTCTCATTTTCTTAGAATAACATAGCTCATATAAATGAACACAATGATGTTCTGGTTTTTAGAGTCAGTAATTTATCCAGCGTGTCTTAAAGGGAGAGAAAAAAAGCAGAATTCCCATTCATATCAGTTTTTCTCACACCCAGCTCTTTCTAAAATAAAATCAAACAGTTGATCTCAAGCCACCTGGTAGTATTCTTTAAAGAAATCTTCCCAGTATTTTCATACCCACCCAGAGAGACAGAGTTCCTGGAACACTGTCAGTTCAACAAGTACTGGGATGCTAATGAATATAAAAGACATAGTGTTCTTCTAGTCGATTTCTTCCTGTTTTGATAACACCATCCTTAAAGAAAACAAAAGGCCGTCAGTTTCTGCTGATTTGGGGTCTTGAGCCAGTTGTGTAATTCAGATCACCATTGTAAAGAGATCTCCATCTGCTTACACAGACAGTAGGGTAAGGGGACTGTTTCTAGTGTATTGTACATACATCTTGAAAACTCTGGGGAAAGTTAGTCTCAATTAGGACAGGAAGTTACAGGAAAATGCAGCTCAGGCCCTGCTGTCTTTTTGATCTATTTATAAATGTGGCTGCCAAAGCTATAAAAATAATGGCAAGCATGTAATATTAAGCTTTAAGAAGATATATCTGACAGTGTAATAGTGACTAAGACAACGAAATATCATGGCTAAGTGCATTACATGCCAAAATGCACCATGCCATTATATGCCAGCCACACAGAGAAATGGATGCTATGGACTACCAATGAAACATTTTCAAATTGAAAGCTTCGCCTCAGACTTCCACCAGTCAGCCACTTCAGGAACAACCAGGTGTTTTCAACAAACCAGATGATTACATCCTGGGGCTAAGGATAGGGGATGTGAATAAACTATTGCTATGTGAGAATTTCACCTGGAAATACAGGATTTTCCTCACAGATTTGGCCCTGGACTTTATTTGGATATATCTTCTTAGACATAGAAAGCATTCAAGTTATCTGAAGCAGCTGGACACTTTCACTTTTGTGAGCAGTAAGATTTCAATACTGCTGAAACAGCAGTGCATGTATCTTTACTGTCTATCTCACATGTGTGAGTTTAAAATTTTATTCTTAATATACGAGGTTTATCACATCATTAGAAAAAGCATAAACCCACTAGTCTCATTCTTATATGGCTATTACTCCCCTCTTCCTGGTGAACTGTTTCAATCTAGAGCAAATCTCTTCATTTCGTATCTAGGATATGGATTATCCATGTCAGATCTCTTAAGAAAAATTTAAAAAAACTTTTAAAAACAATCTTTTGAATCCATGGTTGCTTTTGGGACTCCCTGAGACAGCCAGCAGTGCTGAAAGTAAGAATTTTACAGTTCAAACAGCATGTCTTCAGCATAGCTCAGAGAAAATTCAGTGTCACTGAGGCAGTACACAACCTTAACTGATAATGTTTGGAAAGCACACAAAGATGGGTATCCCTCATGGCAAGTCTCCTCCTTCTCCAATGTCATCCATGTCTGCCCCATCCACCTCTGAGGTGCTGACCCTGACTACTTCAGTGTCCAAATCCCTATCATGTCATCTGAACTTTCCCAAGACATGTCTGTCATGGCCCCACCCCAAAATGCTCCATTGCCATGTGTCCCTGGGCTTCTTTCTTACTGGTTGTACTCTTCCTAGAGGAGAAATCCACTCATGAGGGAAGAATATTGCTAGTACAAGCAGTTTGCACACTGCTGACACAATTTTTCCTTTCTCCAGCGTCAGCATTTATTTCCCACAGTGTCGCATAGTGCCTGGCACAGCAAGTTTCAAGCTTACAAGGTGTCTGCACACAAAAAGGGAATAAGAAGGAAGTTCTCATAACAGTTTAGCAGTGGGTTAACTACTCTATAATAGTGTGGGCAAGCCCTACTACGGACACTTGTTTTCACTGCACCACTGTGTTCAGCCCTGCATGACCTGCCATGAATGAGGAGACCCTTCCTAGCCTGAGGAGCACTTTGTGGATTGGCTCCATACCTCTTGGGCTTGGGGCCCTCCTTGCATTCACATGGGAATTAGACCAGGGCTGCAGGGAAGTCTGTGCCAGGAAGCTATTGGGAATCTTCTGTTACATTCTTTGAATGATCATTTGGCTGACTGACCTTCCAGTGCTACAGAGATTTAATTTGCTTCACATGCCATTTTAGTACTACTATTTCCCGCACTCGGTGTAGTTCAAGTGCCAACTTAGTGCTACCTCCTAGAAGCTGACGATGGGCATGGGAGTAAGCAGATTAAATCCTTTGAGAGTGATAAATGCAGTCAGGATTTAGAAGTGAAACAATTCTGGGGGGTTAGCTTATTCTCATAAAAGGAACAGTCGTGTCCCAAAAGCATGTCTTGGATGGTGCTACCATCTCTAATCAGGAAGGTCCAAGGGAAAGAAGGCTGACAAAACTGAAAGGTTCAGAGAAAACTCATCTAGCACCTGTTCTCTTTCTACCTAGTTTTGTCAGTATCTAACCCATATAGACATCAAAGATGTATCTAAATTGTTAACAAGGAGTATTTTGAAAGAGAAAATAAAATTAAAAAAAAAAAAGCATTCAGCAGCTATTCAGATCAATCATGTAAGTAAACTTTCTTCAGATAAAGCCAAATAGCAAAGCAGTGATATTTATTGATAGAAAATTAACACTCTTTAAAACAGGTTCAGCCTAAAAGGGCAAATTAGCCACAAATGATGTGCTACTGTTATATCATAATGACAGTTATGCTCTGCTTTGCAGTGCAGGAAACTAACTTTTTGGTCTAAAAAAAAATGTGACCCAGATTTCCTTGAAGGTAAGGTATAGGATATGTTGCATAATGTGTTTTTCTAAAAACTGCTTGATCTTATCAAATAAAGACATTTTGCACTCTTAATTTCTTCTGGTAACCGTCACTTGAAATATAAGAACAGAGTTTTTAGAAAGTAGCCTGTTTTAACAGGCACAGGCATTTAAGCTGAAAGTTTAATTTCACCCTACCTATACAATCTGAAGAGCTCAAGCTCTATTTGTTTATTTTATTTCGTTTGTTTCACTGCACTGCATTTGTGTATGGTGCTATATTGTTTCATTTATCAGGACATAACACCAGCAATAAGGGCAGCTACAAGGGAAAACAAGTTGTCTTTTTCTTCCTTTGTGGAAACAAGGTTGCTCACAGAAAAAAAAAAAAATAAAAAAAAAGGGGGGATGAAAAATCCTGTCAGCAGACTTTCTTCTTTCTCAGGCAGACCAGGTTTGCAAAAGGTCGTCCCAGTACTACTAGAAGTCTCATCATTGTTTTTATGGATAGGCACTGGATCATCCCAATGTAAAACAATAATGTCAGGGATTTGGCATAAGACTTTCTGCAGTTCTCATCCTGCCTCCACACCTCCATGCTGCTGCCACAAAAGTTATCCAGGTTTCCCTGCAGCATTGTCCTAAGGCAATGAAAGTTTTCCCAGCCGCATTCCTCTGTGCTTGTCAGGGGACCAGCTGGCTGCCTGTTGCCTGCAGGAGTAACAGCACCATGTAAATAAGTGATATTTTAAGCAAAAAGGATAGTGGATTGAACAAGGACTTTTGTTTGACCCGAAACAAAATGTTTAGCTGAATTCTGGGTACTTGAATGCTTTTCAAGTGTCATTGCAAGATAAGTTTTGAAACAAATTGTTGTTCTAGAGTGAAAAATTGAAACATCTCACTCTGAAAATGTCAAAACAGTGTTCCCGAAAATATCTCTTTTCTTTTAGTGCGAGTTACTTGACAACTAAACACAAATTCAACAATGATTTTGGACATTCCAAATCTTCATTTTTTTTGGCAGACCTAATTCCCACCCTAATATTTCACACAACCAGAGACAGTGGTATAAGCACAGCAATATTCAAGTTTACATGCCGTGAGCTCCCCTAAGTTTCCTTCAAGCTTCAAGGCCAACTTTTCTGATGCCAGCAGACATATCAAAGTTACCTTTTTTTATTTTTTCCTATATCTTTGTTTATTGCACACATGAAAGAATGTAAGATGATGTAACTTGATGTCAGTTAATGTACTTGGGTTAGAAACTGCTGATGTCTACAACAATTAGATTAAATAGCTATTGTCAATGTTGTGAGGGAAGAGCTTTCTTGTTCTAAATACAGCTCAGTGAAAACTGCTAGAAGTTCTCAGCCTCAGTCTTTTGTTTCTCCTGACCAAGCACGCTTGTGTTTCTCTGAAGAGGAACAAAAACCCTGAAGGAACAGTTCTGAACATTTGATTTCCTGGCAGTATTTTTTGATGCATTCAAAGCAGCACCTAACTGGCAGCTCCAGCACTCACGAGGGCAGCAGGAACTTTTCACACTCACTCACAGAACTGGCTATTTCCTCAGGATGCCTCCAGCAGCATGAACTAATCATCCCACCGTCTACAAATTGATTCAAAGATTCAGTGCTGATCCTGAGTAGTCTAAAACGTCTGCTTGAATCCTTTCAGGAGAAAAGTCCAATACTCCAGTAATTAATGTTTTGGAAGCCAGAGGGAGGACTCCAAGGACATGTATTCTTTATGTTTATTTCAATATTAATTTGCCAAAAATCGTCCATGAAATGTAGATGTTTTGGTACTTACAGGAAGGACTTCCTGTTAGTCACATGATGTCACAATCTCACTTTCTATAACTTGTGTTCTTCTTTAAAAATATTCCTTCTTTAAACTATCAGAGGTGAAGACTTAAATGTATACTTGACTTCGGACAGTTTAAGCCCATGGAAACTGAGAGGCATATATCAGGCAAATCATTGGTGGGTGAAGGCATGCAGAAATAAAACACAATCCAAGATCTTAAGTCTTAGTTGAGATTGAGGAAAGACCCACTTTCAAACTTCTGTGCCTTTGAGGACTTTCCATCTGATCAAGGAGAAGTTATTACAGCCCAGGCACTGAACAGATCAGCTTGTTTCTTCTTCCCAGTATCAGATATTTTGAATAAAATTATAGCCATAATTATAGCCAACTCTTTTTACAAAGGTGTGTTGTGTGGATAAGTAAGTTGCCAACTCAGTGAGAGAGCTGTATGAAAACACTAAGGTGGTCAGCTGTGCAGATTAACGAGATTTCTTCCAGCTGCAAGCTCCTACAACAACTACTCCTACTCCTATGCCTTGTGTGAGTCTGGCAGGTGTGGAAATCAATACAGCCCCACCAGAACATGCAGCATATCTAAACAAGTGTTATATTTTCAGTGACCCTTGCATATATGCTTTACTTTCTTCCGACATTAAGAATATATTTAGTAAGTGCAAAATACATAAACGTCACTGATTCTAGTTCTGTTTTCCTAGTACCACAGAATCCCTTAAAGCTATTTCATGGGAATTTCATTCTTGGATCAAGTACAAGAATTCTTTTTTCTTTTGGTTGGTAAATGCCTCCATGTCTTATCTCTGTCACTTTCTTGTAGTTCATGTGACTTTATGAACAGCATCAAATGAGAAATAAAAAATACACTTACAGATGCTATTTCAGATATGAATATTGCAAATAGGAGAGTTAAATTACACTTAGCCTTCATGCTTCACAATGAATGAAGAAGATCTTTGTATTTCTTTGTTTTTGTGAACAGGAATTTGACATACTCTAACTTTTACTTATAATGTGAGCAAGCCCTATGTTTTCCTTTCAGAACATAACAGAACTGGCCTTAGTGAAGCTGGATGGAACTTCTGAAGTTCACATGAAAGGGACATAAATTCATCTTATTATATTACAGATAATTCTCAGGAGAGAATAGTAGCTTTCCATCAAAATATTAAGGACATAGTTACAAACATACAAGCAATGCAGTTTTATATACATCTATAAGTTCACACCACACATACACATTTGTGTTTTTGCATGGTCAAAATTGTACCCAGCAGTACTGTTTGAACTTAACTGCTTCATTTAATTAATATGTTTATGATTGCAGATTTAAAAGGCTACTTCTGAGAATGACTCTTGCAAAGACTCTGCTTATCTTCAGAAGTGCATTGCTGTGTCTCTTTTGGAATAATTAGGACTTTGACATGTCTGTGTAGCTGTCAGCTGAAACCTTGCAGTCTGGATGGCAAGCAAGCTATAGTGAGATACAATTACATTTTCTCTGAAGATGGCTGATTTCTAAACTACAACCGAAGATAAGCAAAGATATGAATTAATCTATGTAGTTTTGTTAATAAGCAATGAGATTTTGTGATGGATGGACAACCTTATCTGCTTCATTGTCTTGTTGCTTTTGATTTTAGTGGTATGTTATGTTATAATCTTCCATTATGTTCCATAGTGGTATGTTATAATCTTCCATTATGGTAATCCTTGTCAGGACCAATATTCATATGGAAGTTGCAGCTTTAATTAGAACAGAAGACACATAGCTCCGTCTTCAGTAATCCACTTAACTGTAAAGAAAATATTTTCCTAACATCCTCTGTGTGCCCTTCCCTCTTTCCCCTCTCCACACCATTGCTCTCTCTTCCTTTGATTATTTTTTTCATTGTAACCGTAGAATAAAAGTACAGAAGAACTCTGAATCCTAAATATATATGATATGTACATAGTGAAATGGCTGATAAATCTTTTGCTGTTTTTCAGCATGTGGATGAATTTTCATACAGTAGCTATTTGCTCTGTAGCTCTAAGGCCAAACAAGAAATACTCACCAAGGCTGTGTTTTATCACTGATCTTTCCTCTGACCCTCTTCTTCTTTGCACATCTCTTTTCTGTTTCCTCAAAACATGGGTATACGATTTTTTCTAACATTGTAGATGAATACAGAGGTGAACTCTTTGCACAAAATTCAGTCAGTTCTGATTCAACAAACACAGTTTTAATCAGTGATCACATGTTGAACATGAATAGCCTCCTGCATGTTAGCTGAACTGCTCACATAGCACAGTGGGCATGTAACGAAGTATAATTTCTTGTGCCTTTGAAAGTTTATTTCACACCAGGTAACTGAAAAACACTTCAAGAAGGTATGGTGCTAACAACCTCTGAAATCCAGTCTTCACATTATGGAGAGAAAGATGTCAGTTTCAGGAACGCCCTGTAATCTTCAGGTAATTTTTTCAAAACTTGTTTTCAAGCTTCCATTGATTGCTATTCCAGAAGAAAATGCAGAAGAGCCTCTTCTCTGCCTCAAAATACTATATTCTTTTAATCCTAGAAATGCCGTTGACTAAAGGGAATAATATAAAGGCTGAAACTAACTTACTTTTTGATACACTTCCTTATTATATCCCAGAATCCCATTGAATGTCAGTGAAAGATACGTCTTTGAAGACAAAATGTGCTCCTTCCTGCAATTACATGGAGTGCTTTTTGACTGAAGAAGTGGGAAGAAAGGTCTCTTACCACAGTGTCCTTGTTTTATTTAGGAACACTATTTACTGAGCACTCATTCACCTTTTTAGAGAGGTGATCTTCCTCCCATGCTTATTATATAACATTACTTTAGTACTGCAAAAGAGTGAGACATATGCTAGATTGTTATTCTCTTCAACACAATGATCAGCTGTGCAAAAGTAATATCAGAGTACCCTTACAAAATTGCATTCAGTCTTATATTCAGGATATAATGTGGAGCCCATTTGTCTTCCTCAACAGGATATTTATGGTAGAAAAACTGCTTTTATGGTGCTAATCAGTGAAAAAAGAAAGGAAAAAAGCTTTTGATAAAAAAGAGCCAGCTAATTCAACAAACAGTGCAGGAGATGTGAGGTGTTCCACCTTAAACAGCTATCAGGAGGTAATGTCCAGCACAATAGCACTATGAGATGGTTGGTCTGTTTCAAAAGGATTTGGAAACCGATGAAATGAAATGACTCGGAAGGATTAGAGAAAGCTAATTTAAGATAAAATGAAAAGCAGTTAAAAGGACTCTCAAGAATTCACCAGGTGTGTCTTGCATAAGGAGCAGGCAGTAGATGCAGTGTTTGACAGCAAATTCTACTTCATTTTCTCTGCTCAAAACCCCTGTGTTTGGAAGGAATGCCTGTCTTTTAAGAGATTTGTACAGAAAGGGAAGCATTCAGGTGCTTAAGAATGGGTGCTGAATGTCATCTGGGATGCCCGTGGGAATCTTGTATGGCTTCCACAGGGAAGGAGATCTGCCATAGCTGATAGATTCTGTGTGGTCTGAAGCACAGGGAAGAGCTAGGGTCTATCATTCACCCAGCACCTCGAGATCCAACTAGTTTATTTGGATTTTGCCCTACATTCATAGGCATAACTCAAGTTTATGAGTGAAGTTAGCAACAAGTTAATTATTATTATTAATATTTTTTATTTTAATACAGCAAAATTTCATAGATTTTCTTTTACATGTGGTAAATGACCAAATTATAAGTTCTTGTTATTTTTCTAGTCTTGGTTCTGTATAATGTAAATCAAAGGACTTTCCTGTGTCAGATCTTGTTTGGACTACAATTTAACAGCATATCTCAGCACTCTTCTAACATTTTTGTTTAACAATAATCAAGAATCCAGTACAGTGTTTCATGGATTTTTTTGATGCTGTCAATTACAGTCCACTAATCTTCCATTTAATTTTTAACATTGGTTTGTCCAGTTATAGCTTCTAGGCATCGAGTTATGTACTCTCCTCCAAGCCACCAAACACATCAGATGATTGATTCTTGTGTAGGCGGTCTTCTAAGTTTTGCAGTATGCAAGCTTAAGCTTTCTCTTCCATCAGGTAAATAGGTGATGATCCTTGAGCTGTTTTTCTAATGTATAGTTTTGTGTCTTTGATGCCACCATCAGCTCATCTTTGATTATTTCCAGAGCAGGATGTAGTATTCCAGAAGTAATTTTAAGTGAGCTGAACACAAAGGTTGAATTATTTGTCTACCGTGTCTGCTAAAACTTTTCCATATTCACAGTTTTCCCTCAGTCAGTCCCAAGCTCTGTAGGCACGGGCTGAATCTTGGTTCTGTGACCATGAATTTGGCTCTGCTATAATATATCTGTTTGGATGGGCAAGTTTAAAAATTGATTTTTCCCCACATTATTTTGTTCTCACCAATATTGGTGTCATTTACTGTCTCTGTTGGTAAAGATTTTCATTCTTCTTCCAAGTAATTAATAAATAGTATAGCCAGCTTTTAATCCACTTAATGTGGGCCATGTTGATTTTGTATTGTTCTAATTTCTTAATCAAAATGTAATGTGGTATCAGATCAAATGGTTTACAGAAGTCTAAATACATTATATTAACATTGTTACCTTTAGCAGTCAAACCAGTAATCCCAGCAGAAAAGATATTAAAATAGCTTTACATGTATCTTTTAAAATAAACTTATGTGGATTGTACCACAGACCACTACTTTGCTAGGAAGCCACACTAACGATTTCCACATAAATGATCCTGAATAATGTAATTGATTTTTTGCTAGCATACAAAAGGAAAACTGAGAAAAATGGACTTCCTACAGATATAATTTCACTCAGTGTACGTATCTCTTTCCTACATTAGGTTCTTTATTGCATAAGGTTTTAAGAAGCATATTTTTAATGGATTACAGCACAATCTACTGAGGACTGGAGAAGAGGAGTGGAAAGGAATTGAGAAAAAGGTACTTAAAGATGGAATAGCTAAAGATCTATTTGCCACAAACTAACAAATTAATGCACTTTCAATTTTAGAGACATTTTAAAAAAAAAATTGTATCTGTAATTCTTTTTTTTTTTTAGCACAATACAAGTTGAATAATTTTCCTGGTACCTGCAGTGATTTGGAAGCTTATTTTTACATCTTTACAGAGAAGGTAAGTGTGGCAGGGTAACTCTGTCCCATTCGCACCATGAGAAGAAGGTATTTTCACAGCAATGTGATGCATAGTCTGCTATAGACAAGGAACAATCAACCATTTATAATCAAAGAAAGTTAAGGGTTTGTATCTTCCATTCTGCCTTTCCTGAAGGTATCGTATTAGGAACACAACACTTACAAACAGGGGCACAGTTAAGACATTCATTATAAGTTGTGAACAGGATTCATTTTAATGATAATTCCACTTGCCTACACAGTGTTCTTAGATGTGAAAAAAAAAGCTATGGGATTAGGCCAAATATTGTCATGGTAACAGAAAGAAAAGGAAATCATTCTGAAAGGGTTTCCAATAAGCAAGGGCAGCTAGCATTCAGTAAGTAGCCTTCAATAGAAGTTGACATCTGTTATTCATTTGTTGTTTCTAGGTTTGAAGAACAGCAGGATAATTGGAAATAGTACGGTGTTCTGGGTACATATTGAGTGAAAGGGCTCTTAGTGCTTTTTAAATATTGGTCTATTTATCCTTAAAAACATTTAGCATGTACTTTCTTTGTCCATTTGTAAATTGGACAAGCTAGTTGGAAGGTTGTCTAGACTCAATTATGCTCAAGCAGCGGAAGTTCAAAGCAAGACTCTTGCTTTTAAAAAAGGGAACTACTATTTCAGTTAAGCAAGGAACAGTTATTTCTGGAAACTAAGGAAAAGATGAGTATGAATAAATTCTATAAAGTTATGTATTTACTTCAAGCTGAGGACAGGCTGAGGACACATTAATACGCTCAAGAAGCAGGCATCAGTAGAATTTCTTTACATTTCTTTTTCCCAAGCATGCCACTGAGCCTCATGTAATAGAATTCTCGTGACAACATTGGTGAGAAAAAAGCAGATTAAATTTGGTTATGAAATTCAAAGAAAAAAGTGCAAACCAAAAATTAGACACACTCTTAACACTGAGGGTTGTTATCACTGAAAAAAGGTAGCACTGTATTTCACTATAACAGAATTTTAAAGATCCGCTTGGCAAAATTTCTGCAAAGTTTGGCAAAGGGTTCATCATGGGCTGCTGAACACATTCCACCCAGCACAATGAAAACTTTGTTTAATCACCTAGAATTGACAATGAAGCAATAAAAACACTTTTGTACTATGAAGGCATGCGGCATTTTCTGCAGCTACTCTCTACAGAAGTGGTTGATCTGAGACAAGTTAGTTTATGGTTAAAAGCTAAGCCATTTGGTAGAACTGAAAGAAAGACAAGTAGCATTGATTTCATTTATTTATCCTCAAAATTACTTCATTATCTCTTCATAAAAATGAAGAGGGAAAAAGAGAGAATAAAACTTTAAAGCTTACCTGATGCTACCAAAATCAGAAGTCTGAAAGGACACTGTTGTACTGAATACATATTGCTGTATTTGTAGACAAATGCAATCACTTTAGGGTTATGGAAACACTTCTTTCAGTCAGTGAAGTTTAGCACCCACCAGAATGGTTAGTTCCTTAATTGTCTTGAAACTATGGCTAAATACTCCTCCTGTAAATTAGCTAAACCAGTATGACTGATGGAACTTCAGTTATTTTTTTTCTTTTTACAGCTTGCAAACAATCATAAATTTGTCTGACAAAATGAGAACATCTCTTGATGTCTCACAACTTAATGCCACTGAATCAGTCCTGAGGACAAAAAACAAAATGTGTCAATCACTGTACATAACTACCTGACCAAATATCTATTATTCATCCTTGTTCATGATTTCTGCATAACACACAGGGATTTCAGAGGTCCAAGGTCAGTGAATATTCCAATACACAAAGATCTTCTCTGCCATAGGATGGAGTGAAAGTATCAGAAATACAAAACTGACATTTTTATTTGCCTGTTAGGAAGATCAACAAATGCTCAGGACAATGTGCTTGCAATATAGCTCTGACATCTTTCTATGTATGAAAGCATGTGTATATGTATGTAGACACAGAGCTATATTCCCACAGGCCCCTTGAATAGTCCCAGATCAAGAAATTAAATGTGTGTCATTCACATAAAACAAGAGGTAGGCATAGAAAGGTCATGAAATCCAGCTGTAATGTCAGTTGTTTTTTTTTTGTTTGTTTTGTTGTTTTTTTCTAACACGTTCAGAGGATACAGAGGTCTCAGGGCTGCATCATGCTGCTTGCCCTGAAGCTCTAATCATCTCTGCAACATCCTGAAAATTCATGTCACATCCCACAGCAAACAAGCTTTGCTAGGAACTATTGATGTAAATAAGACAGCTGATTATGTGCTAGATGCACTTTCCAAAATGACAGCACAGTGTTGGACCACTCTTCCAAAAAGGGCCCATGTTTCAAAGTGTTTTCATTTTGGGAAGCACTCTGTGTATCATCTGCAGACATTGCCCTGTGGATGCAATAGTGCATCCAGATATCTTTTCACTAACCTCCGGCTAGACTGTGTGTGAGGCAGGTCACATTTTTGCATTCTTTATCCCAGGATTATGTTGCCCAAGAAATTCATGCAGTTTCCAAATCCCCTCTAGCTAGTGGTGAGTGGGAAGATGTCTCCTGCTCAACCAGCTCACTGTCCTGTTGGGCTATGGGGAACCAGTAAATCAACAGCTACATATACTGTCTCTGCAACAGCTGTGGAGGTCTTAACACTAGGACAGTTCAGACACAGTCAAATCTTATTTGTATATACAAGAGCAAAAACAACACCCAAAACATAAAAACACTTGAGTGTGGGGGCTTTGTTTACAGTGGTGTTTTGAAAATGTAGCTCCTACTTATTCTTGTGAGTATTTGTCACAGCCTTGAATTTCTCTTTCTTTTTTTTTTCTTTTCCTAGGATTTGTCTTACATCTCTGCTAGTTTTAGGCCAGCTCTTGCCTGCATATGCATTTTAAAAGTGAATATGACTAATGAAGAGCCAATTATACCAGAGGGTGCACCAGCCCAGCACTTACAGCAGGCTAAGGGGGAGGTTGTCCCAGAGATTGTTCCGCTCTGCTCTTTGCTGTACAGCCTCACCTCCTGCACTGGGTACAGCTTCGTGTGTACAATAGAAGAGAGACGTAAAAGTGGCTGGGCAGGCAGAGGGGAGGCCTGATGGCTGCTGCAGCTCTCTGTGACAGCGACAGAGCCCGAGGGAACGGCATGGAGCTGTGTCTGGGGAGGAGCAGCTGGGGGTTAGGGGCAGGGTCTGCATCAGGAGGTGGTGGGCATGGCACAGGCAGCCCAGGGCAGTGGGCATGGCTTCAAGCTGTTCAAGTTCAAGAAGTGTATGGACAACGCGTGGTTCTGTATGGAGCCAGGGGTTGGACTCAATAGTCCCTTTCAAGTTGGCATATACTGTGATTCTTTGAAGTCCAGAGGAATTTTGTTTCTTTGCTGATTCACTTTTTGGGCTGTAATGGTTTTGCTGTCTCATGCTAAAAAATACAGGGAACCTTTTTCAAGTACTGTCCCTTCAGCTCCCTTGTCTGGACTTCCTGGCAGGACAGGAGTTTAAGAGTGGTGGTATTGGTGTTGCAATGGTCTTTATCGCTATGTAGAAGAGTCTGCCAACTTCAGTACATAGTCAGAGGTAATCACCATATACTGACAACTGTAGAAATCATCTCAGATAGCTAGAGATTATATAATAGGGCTGGAAATGAAATAGGAAGCTGATTTATTCTCATTGTCCATTACTGCAATTCACTGCAATTTATTTAAGGCCACTATCTCTCACTCTAAGGGAAAATGCAAACATTAATCTTCATAGACTGTATCTTAGATACCAGTGGTCTGGATAGTTAGTTTGTTATTCTGTGTTCATGCGCAGTCCTTTCGTGTTCAGCAAGAAAGATAGGTGTCTAATCAGCTGCGCTGTATGTGTGGGCTTATGTACACATCAAAGTTTAAGCAAACAGAATATGGTTGTTATCTGAAAATCAGTAATACACTCAGTTTTCTTTTAGAGACAGTTTTTATTCTTTTTTTTTTTTTTTAAACAGTATTCATGTTCTCACATTTTAAACTCCAATATTCCTACAGAAACTTCATTTTTCTTTCTGGGGTTGTCCAGAATCTTTGTGTCTGGAGTAAGATGTAGATGAGCACAAGTGATGGCAGAAGAGATTACCTCAATTTTCAGATAGATTTTGTTGTCCTTGTTTGTCAGCATACCCGTCTCACACAACACACCTTTTTTTTTTTTTTCCCATGTTTTTCTTTTTTTATTATTATTTTTTTCAGGTGCAGCTACATCTTGATTCAGTGTGCATGTGCCATTTTCAAGGATCCTATAGTCCCAATCACTGCTTTATGAAGACATACAGATTCAGCAAGAAGGAGCTCATCCTACTTCATCTTGAGCTAAAAAAAAAACAAAAAAACCAACACACACCACTTGTGGGAAAATACTCCAAGAAACTGGAAAGCAAAAATCACTGGCTTTTGATTTTCTCTTTACAAAAAATATCTGTCCTCTTGTGTAATACTTGTATAAGATCAACCTCTGTAACATATCCCACTGGAGGGGAAGGGAGGAGAGAAGAGGAGGGGAGATAAAGTCATCAACAATGTCTTCAACATGTTGGGCTGTGAGATTTTATATCCTTTATTCTATTCAGAGTGCCTCCTTGATTGTCTTAGACCTAGGACTTGGTGAGTTGGTTTTGTTTTGCTGGAAATGGTGTAATGGGAAGAGGATGACAAGCCACCCAAGGACAGAGACAGAAGTCTCTGAGGACTCCAGTGGGTCAGTGAAGTTGCATGCTAATTTCTGCTTTCCCAAGCAGCTATCAAATGACAACAGTGTCAAACAGCAACATTAAGATTTAAAAAATAATCCAAATCAAAAAAGCTGGTGTAGATAACAGATTGGTGAATCAGACAATTGAATATTTGCAGAACAGGTCCTCATGTGCTCCTCATAAAGAGTCATGCCCTGGAAAAATTGCTCTTCTATTATGAATTTTACATCAAGTACTACTAGATAATTAGTGTACATGATATACACAAGGAGTAAGCCCTCAACAGCCAAATTAAGGTTGATTCAACCTTATATCCTCCACTGAAACTCACTGAAGTCCCTATCTTGGACTTGTCAGAGCTGAGTCCTTGAACCCCTGCAGATAAATTAACTGGGGGCATTCATGACCCCACAGATCACATTTCATCTTCTGACCTTGGCCTGCCTTAAGCCAGGAGCGTACAGGGATCACATCTCTTGTTCTGGTCAGTTGATCTCTCCACATGATTTCACAGCCATTTAATCACTCCCCACTGGCTGCTACTGAGCTGTTGTGGTTTATTCTCTAAATCTCTATGAGAAGATTAATAGTTTTGCTGCTATTAGGCTCCTGATTATAACTGAAATTCAGCAAAGGTTCAGGACCATATTTTCTAACACCCCTTTGTGCAACATAGAGGCATGGGAGAGACTAGAGGGGAACAAGGGAAGACAGTCCCCTCCCCACGTGTTTGTACGCTCCCTGAACATAGGTGGGCACACACATGCATACATTGTGGCAGCACCAGTCCAGCTCAGAAACCCATCTGCCTACTTGCCTCAGATGCTCTGTACCTTGTGCAAAGCCATGTTCCATCACTCTGGTGGTGTCAGAAAAGGGACCTCATGGGCAGCAAATGCCTGTAGAAGTGAAGAAGTAACTACAAAAAGTCACTGTAAGCAACATCTTTACATATATGCCTTACTCACATGATTATAGAGCGTTGAACTTTAGGCAACCCTTAGTGAGTGCAAGTGAAACTCTCCTATAGACAGCACTCTCCCCACACTCAAGATTAGAGCTGCTGGAAAGTCCCAGGAGACCCTTACAGCTGCAACAAGATACGTGCAGCTTGGATCAATTTAGGATCTGTCTCTGTCCTCTCTTAACATTTAACTACAGCCAGGAAAAAGAGCTCACACTTCAGTTTGGATGACATAAGTAAAAGTCTGTGCCTGGCCTGCCTTTACATTTTCCTGCAAAGAGCTGCTACCCACAGAAAAGTAAAATTGAAGGAGTGTGGTACTCACTTGGCATATGTGAATAGCTTTAGGGAAAAAACAGGAACCAGTCTACAAAGTTGATGTCTACTGCCATTGGCTACTGACTTTGATGGGGGGCCTGTGATTGATACCAACTGGAGATTTGGCTGCTGGTCTGCTTCACATAGTGTGGCACAGATTAGCTGTTGGGTTGGCCAAAGTGACTCGTGAAGTTTGGTCTGTTTTCTTGAGTAGTGTTGGCCGAAGACAAAGAAAATAGAAAAACTTCTCTGGAAGCACAAAAATACTTTGTTTTAGGTCTGCACTTATAAATCACAAGAAGTCACAGACTGTATGCAGAGTAAGAATTTTATAGACTTTGCACTTGTCTCAAATCCAAGCTCTGAATGTCATCAAGGCAGGAATTGAGGCCAGGTCTCCTGTGTCCAAGTATGCTATTTAATCCCTGGCTCTTAAAGAGAAGACCACCAGTGCTTTCTCCTCACCAGCTTTCTGAGTGGCAGCTGAAAATGCAAGAGAAATGTCAGCCTGGGCCAGCTAACAGTCCTTTTCTAGTTTTGTTTTTGTTTTGTTGTTGTTTTGCTTTGTGTGTGTATTATGTATATTTTTGTTTTGGCTTGGTTTGTTTGTTGTGGGGCTTTTTTGGATGAATAAAAGTAAAGGATTATCCAGACACAGAGTTCATTATTCCCTTGGAATTTCTCTTCACCGGGCCCCTGTTGGAAGGCACTGACAAGCACCAGGAGTGAAATGTCAAACAATGAGCCCAAAAAAAGTCTTCTGGGATTCTGGATTACAACTGAAGGCAGCACTGCTCCCTTGCAGTCTGTTCCCCACCATCTTCCCAGTATCTCTCTGTGTCTGGAAATCAGATATTAGCTTCTAAATCTTCTACATCCTCCAGACATGTCTACCTGTCAGAGAATTTTTCTTAAGCTGATCACCAAACATGTTATGTTACAAGAATGACAGGATATCATTCTTGTACACATTAAAAAAAATTATACCTTTTTTTAGCGTAGAAACCTTAAAAGAACAACCTGTTTTCAAGCCGTGAGTGTAACCATGGGATATTCAGAGTTATTAGTATGGATAGTAGCATTTGCTGTGTGGGTACAATTCACACCAATCACTCCATCCCTTGATCTGTAAGCAATACACCAAGGAAAGAATGCATTGGTGACATGGCAAATTTATTCTGCTGCTTAGGCTTCACCAAGGCCCTGCACAGTGGGGCAAAAAGCAGGCTGGCCCCGTACCACCTACAGATGCAAAAGGGAAGTGCTGTGGGTGTGAGGAAAGGACATTTCTCTCAAGGAGGTGGAGAAGTGGAAGAGTTCAAGAAGTGCTGCCCTGCTGCTTGTTAGCATCAGAATTTATTACTAAGTATGGGAGTGTGGTTTGTAACTAGCCCTAAGAGAGACATTGAAGGTTGTAAGAAGGTGACAATTATTTGGATGTGTCTCAGTTAATCTATTGCTTTACACAGTGAAGGCTGGTAAAACTACAACCTGGGAAAACATACAAGTCACAGGCTAATCTCTCCAATACATTAGAAAGCAAAGAATAACCATGACCTCTGTGAAGTCAATGGGCGTTTTTCCAGTGACTCCAGTGAAGCCAGTATTTCACCCTGAGTTTTCCATAATGAAGGCCAAATTGTCTCCTTGATTTATGAACCATAGGATTTTCCCAGCTTCAGTCCACATTGCCTCTTATTTACTTCCAACAATACATTTAAAAGCTAAATATGCCTCCATGAAACAAAGGCAGATATACAAATGCCCTTCAATAAAATAAGGTTTTTGACAGCAAGCACATCGTTGACTTAGGACGCTAATTTCATTTTGTTTCTGGTATACATGCAAACCACAGCAACACTTGTTTTCACAGGAGATTGCTGCAGCCTTAGAAAAGGAGGATCATGGCACTGACCTTATGTTCAGGAAGAACAAACTGAAACGAACAAAAAAATCCCACAGTTCCTGTTTCCAGTTAACTGGTTGTTTACCACGTTGACCTTGCTAACTTTATTTGAACAAAACAGCAGCCTTTAGAGTAAGATTTTCAGCAACTTTTTGCATTCTGCTGAATTTTGTGAGTCTGTTAAGGTCTCCAGTTCAACAAAGTAGCAGTTCCATTTTTAATATCTGAAATTCTAACTTGAATAAGCAATTGTCTTCTTTTTCTTCTTACCATGTCTTCAGTCTTAGTGAAAATAAAAAAGAAAAAAAGCTTGAAAAATGTGATCTCATGTACCAAGAAGATTCAAAACTAAGAATGGAGGTAACATATAAGATATTAAATTTTGTGTCCAGTCGTATTTTTTGAGCTGCAAATGTTTGAAGTCATCAAGACCAAGAACACAAAAACATTTTGGATTAGACAACTCAGAGTTAGCACTTCCATTCTTAGTGTGATTTTCTGTTGGCATTAGGCCACAAGAAAAACAGGCTGTGTAAAGGAGAGTGCTTTAGAATTTGGCGATTTGTTCACCAGGAAAGGGACTGAAGTGATTAAAGAAGAATCACAGGATCACAGAATTGTAGGGTTTGAAAGGGACCTCTGAAGATCATCAGGGAGAAGAAAGAAAATCTATATAGGAGGGCTCAGGGGCAATTAAACAAAATGTATGCTAAGTGCTAGATTGTGTGCTTGGGAGGAAAGAAGGCAAGCAGTCCTGAGAGTGTGTGGAAATGTATCCTTTGACTAAATGGCCCTGAATAGGCATTAGGGGACATAATGCATAAAGCAATTCAACATGAGAAATTCAGCTGATGTGATAACAAAGTTAACAAGAGCACTGAGTGTATGAACAAGGAAGAAGTGAATAGGAATGGAGATAAAGGTAATTTTACCTCCCTGTACAGTACAAAGCTGACTACTAGGAGAATCTTGCACAATTGTAAAATGATGCTGAAAAAAAACCTGAAGAAACACAAAGCTGGTAGTAAGTCTGAAACAAGCAGAGCATTTTTCAAAGAGAAATGTAAGAAATGTAAGCTTATCTTATAAAAAAACAACTGAAGAGAATAAACAGGAAATAATCTGATCTTGGAAAGAAAACAGGGAATACTTGCAGGATCTTTAATATAGTGCAGGAAGACACAAAGGCAGCATCTGGAACTGGGTTCAATATATCTAGATAAAAACTGAGGGCATACCTTTCCTTACTTGATCCAAGAGTGATCAATCATTAAGACACAGTTGAAGGGGAAGTGACGCGTACCCTGCCTCTTGCTGACCCTGCTTCAAGTCTAGCCGCCTTACAGGAAAACACATATAAATAAAACAAAGCTAATGGAGCACAATGTAGCCATAATTGGATGAAATATAATGATTTGTGTTGTATGGGAGGGTAAAATACATGATCTAATGGTCCCTTCTGACCTTAAACTTTGTAAATTGTTTCTCACAAGCTGCTGTAATGAGCTAGCTGCCTATTTAGACCAGAACAGGCTTTGAGCTTCCCACTTTAGTTTTACTGCAAAGGTGGCACCCAGAACACTTTCAGAGCCAGGAGCAGAGCATGTGGCCAGAAAGGAGGTTGTACGTAGCATCCCATCACATCAGGAGCAGCACAGTGCAATGTTGTGTAAGTGTTGGTTTTCAGGCTCTTTTTTAATTGATGGTAAAGGTTTCTGGAGCTTGTCTTTGAACTTGCAGTGCCTTGACAAGCTTACCTCCTAAGAATGCATCTGTCAAAGGATCATATTTTCCAAACTCATTTTCAGGAAAGCCTCTGTAATGGTATCAACATCTATGGGGCCACACATGCACCTGAGCATGGAATTGCTTTGGCTCTGTACTGAAATTGGTAGCATCAGACTGCAAGCACCTATGGAACAATATCTTAAAATAAGGTATATTGTGTTCAGAGGGAATCTCTTCCTTGCAACTGTTTGTCTCATTTGGAAAAAAATACTCTCATTATTTTGTTCCTCTCATAAATACCACAATTCGAAAACACTTCTATGTATATAATTGAAATTCAAAACCGTCCTTAAATACCATTTTGATTTCTAATGTCTCATTTGATTTGAGGCCTGACTTCAGGCCAGTCAGCTAATTGCAGATACTCCCATTGACATTCCTGAGCTCTGGTTAAGTTAATACACTTTAACACAAGTAAGAAAAGTCTGATATTACTTTAGCTACACACTCTGCAGCATACTGGAGTGAGACAACCTAAATATAATTTTGCTCCTCTTTTTTTATTTTTTGTCTAAAGTATGACAGTACGTATGAGTGAGAGTATATTATTTTTCTCTGAGTTTTGGGGACATTTTGAATGACAACTGAATGACACCCTAAAATATCAAAAACTTTTTTTGCCAGAAACAATAAATTCTTCATTAAATGTATTCTATTAAAATAGTACAACTTTTGGAAATGCATTCAGGGAAGAGCAGCTCCTCTCAAGAACTCTGTGTGGTTTAAAAGGCCACCACCTGAGTCTCGATTCAAGTCCCTTTGAGAACTGGGGTCCTACACTTGGATCCACACGTATGGAGCCCTGTTCTTGAGCACAACCAATTGGATTGCCTTTACTATTCTTTCTTCCTTCAATCAAGTGAAAATATGGTGGAGGAGAACTTAGGCAAGAAATAAACTTGTTTTCTCTTGAATTATACTTCAGGAAAAATCTTACAGCTCCTCAAATTTGTTGTTATTATATGTGAATATTACAAAACCAATGGGAAATCAGTTGTTTCTGTTTTGTTTTGTTTTGTTTTGTTTTCCTGTAGATTTAATTACCGATTTAAATACTTCTCTTCCAGCTGTTTAAATAATTTGCAGTTCTAAAGAAGGAATTATATGCTTAGAATAATGTTGCCATTCTTAAATCAGTACTTTCCATTAGCAGTGTTCCTTTCCCTCTATTCTGTACAGAGACATTTCAGACGGACATAAACCAGATGAACTCAGCATGCAGCTCCTACATACTTGGAAGCAAACAAAAACAAAAAGCCAAAACAGTGGGGAAAGAAAAAAGATTTAAAATTCTCTTGAATATGAAGCTCCTGGCAAGATTTTGGGCAAAGTGTCTGATGAAGAGCTTTCAGGATTACCAGTCAAACCTTGATGCTTCTGCTAATCTAGCATTATCCTTTTGTCAATTTTGTAATTTTTTTTCAGATTCTCTGAACAAAGCATTGAGATCTTAATGAGG
Organism: Odontophorus gujanensis; assembly: GCA_013399175.1. Taxonomy (NCBI): domain Eukaryota; kingdom Metazoa; phylum Chordata; class Aves; order Galliformes; family Odontophoridae; genus Odontophorus; species Odontophorus gujanensis. The sequence continues at coordinate 95,816 of VXAB01000280.1, forward strand.
ACCATCTTGAAGGTGATTTCACAGGCCATTACAGCTCTGCTGGTAATTAAACAGAAGTAACAAAGAGTAAGATAAGAGTTGCTGCTTTTGAAAATGCAGTGTTTTCTCTGTTACCTTTTTTTTTTTTTTTTTTCCAAACGTACATTTCATTTGCTGCTGCTACAATTAATGTATTATTTTCAGTTCCATTTTCATTGCATTTTCTTCTACAGTGTTTCTTGTCATGTTCTAAACTCATTTTGGTGACAACTAAATGGCACCTAAGAAAAATTAATTAGCACTGCAACATTTTTAAACGTTCTCCCCATTTATTTAGGCAAAACAAAGTTTGAAACCCTAGAATCTTCTGGGCTGAGCAAAAGATCTAATCTGCATGAAAGATCGTAGATGGCTTTGTCATTACTTTGAGAAAGTATGCTCCTGATGATGCAGTGCAATTTGGGAGTTGTGTGCTAACAGGTTCCAGATGTTTGCAGTGTTTAGCCTTCTTATGGAGAACAGTGCAGCTGTGTGTGCCTCTTTTTCCCAACTCCTATTGATGTTATTCTTCCTTTACATCAATCTGCCCTTATTTTCTCACATACCTGAAAGAGACAAATAAAAACAGATGCAGAAATGGTATCATGCAAACACACGAATAAACGTGTAAAGAAGCTTAAGGTCAGAGGGTGTGTCAGCTGTGAAGAGGCTGGTGAGATGCCATGCTTACAGCTTCACAGGAATGCCACAGTTTTTCTGTTCTGGATTCAATGGACACAGGCATTTAGAAAGGCTTTTAGTTCCAGCTATTAAGGAATTTTCTTACTAGCATGCTACCATGATGTAAACGAGACTCACAAAACGAGATTTTGAATGACAGAAGAATCTGGCTACGCTACAGTTTGTAGGGGCTCTACAGTCCTGAACTGTAGTGCCATTTCACTGTGCTGGAAAAACGCAGTAACTGTATCAAAGTTTCTAGGGACAGTGTCTCAGATACAGACTACTGGCTGATAACTTATTAGTTATCATTAGATCCAACACCCTATCCTGCAGCATTTCTGGAAGGGGCTCTACATATGGGAAGAGGAGACAAACTGCTCATGCAGTTTGGATGGATTAAAGGATTCCAATCTCAAGTGGGAATGAATTTGTTGTCTGATATACACAGTGCAGTAAGCTTGTAATGAATATGTAGTGCAGAGCATAAGGAAACTCTTGGCATAATTATCTCCCTGTTGAAAGTAATATCACTGTATAAATAACAATGAATAATGGCCTTTTTAAAAAGAGTACTTATCAGGCAGTTGTCTCCTGTGTTGGACTGTTTCTGTTATTTCTGTACACAGATATTTGAGATCCCTTGCCCTGTACACAGGTGTCCTGCAGAGTGTCAGGCACCCTGCAGTTTCACTCATTTCAGACAGTCAAGTATCTCTCCACAGACACCTGCTTTCTGACATTACTGGCAGTTTTTTCAGTCTACTAAGGCTTCATACCCTTTTCACCTATTTGTTTTTAATGTCCATGACAGGTGGACTTCTCCATGTGCTGTATTTTGATTCTGCATTTTCTGGCTTACCTTTTCTCTGTTTCCTTTCCTGACCTGAGCTCAACATGGGCAAACAGAGAAACTATAAGGAATCTGGGATGCACCATGTATTAACACATTTGCTTATTTATGTATTCTGTCTCTGCCTGATGCCCTGAGACAGAAAACATCATCTTGCAGAGGAGGAGCTATCTTCAATGCAAACTTCTGCTTGAAACTCTCATGCAAAGAACATCTTCAGAAATACCATTGAAATGGCTTTCATTTATTACTTGTATTTTGTTTGGTTTCATTTTCATTTGTAAAAGGTGTTCTGTTTACTACCTGTTGGTGCAGCATAACAGGAACAGTCAAAATAGAGAGGCCTTAAAAAAATAAATGAATTAACGGAATCAAAGAATATGGGTAGTGCCTCCTATGCTATTCTGATCACCCATAATGTCAGAGGCAGTTGTTGGAGATGTGGCAGAGGTCGAATCTTCCTACCTATATCCTGTTACATGTTGCTGCTGTGCAACAGATGGCAGCAGAGGGATGGTATAACAAATGGTGTCTGACATGGGAGTGCATATGAAGCAAAGGGGTGCCTCCGAATTCCTCCATATGGAAATAATGGCACCTACTGACATGCACTGATGCTTGCTGAATGTTCCTGGAGACCAACAGTGAATGCAACCACTGTGAAGGGTGAGTGGTATGTTTCAGCAGCANGTTTTTGCTGTGCTATACAGAATCATGCAAGTGGCTTTTAATTTTTTTTTCCTATGAAATAATGCATCTTTGAACACTAGCAAATAAAACACAACATTTTCTTGCCACCAAGATGCGAATTAACAGCATCACTGGTAATTCCTCTCACACACCAATTTATATAAAATCCTCTTTATAATCCACTGTTTTTCTTTAGTGAATAGCATCACTATGCTACAGTAGCTCAAAAATATGAGTACCAAACTCCAGTCATAACTGTGTGAACTGTCCTAATACTGCAGGTAGGCTCATTAGCAGATAATCCTTTCCCTAGCAGCCTGCTGTGCCTGGTATCGGTGATGAGGTGGCAGTCCTTATAGGACTGTCTTGCAGAGCTCATACAGTGATACCACATGTAACAGCAAATGATTTTTACTGTGAATACAGTGGAAAGAATTGAATTCATAAGTACTACCAGGAAAATTACCCTGTCTACACAATGGTAATGTCTTAGCATCAGTCCAACAGTTATTTAAATGAGGAATAAAGAAATGAACAGAAAAACTGTTGAACAAAACATTCATACTCACTCTAGAAGCTCATTCAGGCTAGCATTGTATCATCCGATGTGCACATAAATTCACCTCTTACAAGTCTCACCCACTGCATTGAAGGAAGTTTTTCCATTTGTTTCTTGTGGAGTGGAAAATAATTCACAATCAGCAGCAAGCCAGTGAACCACACAAAACAGTTTATCAGGATTTCTAAAAGTGACAGGACATGATAAGGAGAGATTTACTAAAACAAACAAACAAACAANCTTGTAGACAGTGTTTTGTTTATTTCAGTGAGCAGAAGAATACATAGTGTCATACAAAACTCATGAATAAACATAGAGTTCATAAGAAACCATAGTTTTAATTGAAGTGTCAAAGTGAGGATACTGATGAGCTGTCCTGCTCATAGCTATGGAGCAATGCCACCGTTTCCCATTTTGCATACCAGGCTTACAGGTATTTATAAAGGCATATAGGTTATATTAGTAAACATGAAATGACAGCACCTCACACATAATCCTGAATTTTGAAAGCTTTGTGAAATGATCCCCTCACTGTATAAAAGCTCTAGTATTGCACCAGCTGGATCAGAGACCATTTCTTGATGCTTGTCATCTGGGAGGCAGAGGAACTGCAGTCTCCCAGCATGGAGATCTGAAAGGACTCCGTTCAGTATGCAACATTTTTTCATCTGATTTTTAATGAAGTTCTATTCACTTTATGTCAATTCTCTCTATGGACTTCAGTCTGTCACTTTTTGAATGAACACCTGGCTAAGATTTTTTTGAGTCACCAAGAGGATAGGAGCAGAATGTGTGGGTAAACTCAGGCAAAATTACTTGATCACAACTGAGAAGTTTATGAACAATTTTTTATTTTTTTTCCGTCACTTCGTTTCCTTTGTAGAAGCTTATTGGTAGTTTGCGCATTGCTACAGTTATTTTCACTACATATTCCAGTTACTTGCAATCATCTTCTTTCACATGAGAAAAGCAAGTAGAATATAGGAAAACAGCTATATAAAAATCATTAAAATTGAAAAGAATGCTTATGAGCAAGAGAAAGAAGAAAAACATGGACACCGTTTTATGAGGCTGTGTACTTACTGTGTCTGAGGAGATTTCATTTAAGATTGAAATTAACTTGAATGCAGAGGCGTGGTTTTCTAATTATTCTACCTGAGATTTTGCTGAGCATTATCAGATACTACTGATATTTTAAAAAAGAATATTATTGGTGTCGCAACGAATTCCTCACAATTTATAGAAAAAAATTGTGCTACTGAAAGCCATAGCTGCACAGATGTCATCCAGTCTTTCTGAGAAATAATTGGGTATGCATGGTGGTACTTCACCAGACGAAAGTTCACCGCATGCTAGGAGCTGCCTGTGGCAGGTGCCTGGATTTCTGCAAGCTTGCAAGGACAGAAAGAGCACACAGTAATAACCTGAATCTTTTTGCAGACTCTCATGGGCTGTAAACCAGTTGCTATGGGACCTCTCCACTCAAAGATGGTTTCACTTTTAAGAATTTTGATAGATTTTTCTTCACAATAATTTATTCAGCATCTTTTGAACCCACCTTCATTCCAAGTGTCCACAAGAATCTTTGGCCATGTTAAACCTTTGGCAGCTAGACTGCAGATGTGTAGTAGTAACTTTTCTGGGTGCCTGCAGAATGTCATCTTATTTCTTTTCAATGGCTCTCAGCACTTGTGTCTGAAAAAGAAGAAAGAATAATCATGCCCTACTCATCTCCATGAGGCCACTCACCTCCACTATGACCTGGAGAACACTGCTGGCTGAAATGAACTCTCCACCAGGATGTAAGGCCAGTACTGCCTGGTTAACCACTTATAACCATAAGAAAAGCACTGTGGATAGTTTGGTTATCTTGAGAACCAAACACAGTTTAAACTTCCTCTGTTAGAATAAAGTCAGCTATTGTACAACTAAACTGCTATGCAGGGAGTTTTTCATCTCATTCTGTCTAATCCCATACTCTCTTAATCAAGTCCATGATCAAAGTAGAAGGAAAAAGCCAATCACATCCATTTCATTTTTCTTCTTTATGACTAAGGTAACTCATACAATTATTTTTTTATTCTTTAAATGTGAAAGTTTAAAGATTCCAGCCAGTTATATTTTTGCATATATTCAATTTTTCCGTCACCCTTCTCTCTGTTGTGCTCCCTTGGCCTTTATTGCTTTTCTTTTCTGTAGAAATTCTGGATGGCACCCATTGCAAATTCATTTGAATTCCTTTCAGTGTCCATCTTCCTCCAAGTCTCCTAGCATATTAATGACTTGGATCTTTTTCCTGTGCCCGTAAGTTTTCCACTACTGAAGCTCCTCCAGCATTCAGGAAAATACAGAAAAGTACAGAAGATAATAAAAAGAGATGAGATTAAATATATACATGTATGTATTTATGCATTACAGACTTAAAAGCAGAAATTTACTTTTAAATTGACGTTTGTTGTGGACAGAGTCATACTATCTCTAACGCTCTTAGCAATGCTAGTTCTGAAGTAAGTCTGTAACTCAGCAAATAAATGTTACTTAACAGCTTGCCGGTTATATTTCTGGACTATGAGCAGTTTTTACACAAGGATTTTCACCAGCAACATGTTTTAACTGCNGTGATGAGGTGGCAGTCCTTATAGGACTGTCTTGCAGAGCTCATACAGTGATACCACATGTAACAGCAAATGATTTTTACTGTGAATACAGTGGAAAGAATTGAATTCATAAGTACTACCAGGAAAATTACCCTGTCTACACAATGGTAATGTCTTAGCATCAGTCCAACAGTTATTTAAATGAGGAATAAAGAAATGAACAGAAAAACTGTTGAACAAAACATTCATACTCACTCTAGAAGCTCATTCAGGCTAGCATTGTATCATCCGATGTGCACATAAATTCACCTCTTACAAGTCTCACCCACTGCATTGAAGGAAGTTTTTCCATTTGTTTCTTGTGGAGTGGAAAATAATTCACAATCAGCAGCAAGCCAGTGAACCACACAAAACAGTTTATCAGGATTTCTAAAAGTGACAGGACATGATAAGGAGAGATTTACTAAAACAAACAAACAAACAAAAAAACACCCCCATAATCCTAACAGTCAGATATGGAAAACTATACCAATTTTATCTGGATTGTCTTAGGAATAACACTTCTGAGGTGGAAGTCTCAAGGTGTCAGAGGAAATTGAATGGGACACAAGTGCTTCCCAACACAGAGTATCAGGGCTGAAAGTGCCCTCATCGGGACACGTAGCCCAGCTTGAGGCACCCAGCTGGAGTTACTGCAGCTATATCACTTGTAGCATTGATTTGGGCACTTCGCTGTAAGAGATATCCAAAGGTGGAGATTGCACACTCTCCCTTTGTTAAGATATTCCTAACATGTAAACTGATATCTCTCTGTGTGTTTTCTCATGTAACGTCCGTCATCCTGATTCACCTGAGCTCTTGGTCACCTGGCACTACTGAGGCATGTGCAGCTCAAAAAACACACCTTGGCTGGAAATACACCATGTCTTAGCTGTGCTTCTGCACTTTCAGAAATTAGCTTGTTTTCATGTCACTTTTTAATGATTCCCATTTTGGGGAAGGAAACCTGGCCAAGCTCCTTCTGCCGGGCCTAGCGCAGCTGTATTCTAGCCTAGTGAGATCTTTGGCCTGTCCTGCAGAGTTTAGGAATCCCACATGCAACACTGATAATCATGATCTGCTGTAGAATAAAACAGCCTTGTTCAAACCTCTTGAAAATTTGCACTTCTCTGAGAATATGGGTAAAATCCAGCACCCAGTAAAGTCAAGATAGATAGGCTGGCCTGTCCATGGAGAACAACCTTGTTAGTGGCTCTCATTTAGCAGTTGGATCTCCGCTTTTTTAATCACTCAGCAATTCTGCTCTGTTTCTTCCCAAGCGCAGAGCATTTCCAATTTGAAGAGTTGCTTTCCCATAATTAAATGAAAAAGAGTTAGTTGCAGTCCTCTGCACAAATTACTACCCAGTGAATGCAGACTAACTATTACAAATAGTACTTTATTCCATTTATTGTACAGGTATTGATGTGTGTTGGATTTGTTCTATTTTGGAGGCACTTCCATGGTAACTAGTCTCCCCTGACAAAGACTTTATGTCAGAGAAGAAGTGGAATGTGTGGAAACTAAACTTTGGGCATCCAGTAAGACGAAGGCTGCCAGCATCAGTCTCACCACAGCATCACCACAGAACGTGCTGTGTGCCTGTGTCTGTCCGAGCCTACTGATCATTGGGGAATTCCAGCAGGGTGGAGGCACAGCAGCAGCAACCAGCACTGTCTGTTTAAGCTGAAATATCACAAATCAGTGCTGCATTCATTTTTAAGATGCTGTCTGCCAGCATGTATTTCATCACACACACATTTTAAAGAGGAAGTAACAGCATGAAATGGTTACCTTTGGCTGTCAGTGCTATTCAGTGCCAGCAGAAATGCCTCAGGTAACAGAACAACCAGGAGGATGACAGAAACACCAGTTGTGCTTTGCTGCATCTCACTGCTGTTCTCACCTTGTGTGTAATTGTTTTGCTGCCATTTGAGATGCTGCTGCTGCTGACTGCCATTTTTAGCTTTTTCAGACTAGCCCTGTTTTGCTTTCTGAGTCTAGTGTGAGAGTACCCTACTCCAACCCAAGACTTTTCCGGACACTCTTGCTACCCACACCTGCCAGAATTTCATCTCTGGAGGCAATACTGCAGGATAAGGCCCCATATCCCATGTTGCATCCCACCCTCTAAGCTGGTTGTTCACCACAGCCAGGGGTTGTGTGTGCTGATTCACATTTGACCCAGCCAGTGCTGCAGATCTGAAGCCAAGAATATTTATGCTTGTTGTATTTTGGAGTTTTTAAACAAAACTTTGACATTGTTCAGAACAAAGTGGTAGCCAAATTTGCCACTCATACCATTCTGGCTTGAACCCTCCTTTGAACCCATTGCTGAGTCACATTCACAAGCAGACTGGAAATTCTAGTCTGAAAATAACTACTGAGGAACATCTTTTCTGTTATGGCATGGTTGTAGGATTTTGCACACCTTGGGAAGACAATGTGAACTGCAATTGATACTGCACGCTTCCCTGATTCCTATGCAGTTACCTAGCAATGAAACTGGGGATGCTGTATAACACAAGGTGAACCAAAGAGTGATGGAACAGCTTGTGGAGAGCCATGCTCTTGACCGAGTGATTATCCCCCAGTGAAAACAAAACAAAACAAAACAAAACAAAAATAATAAAAAAAAATACATTTCCTGCCAGTGGGTGTCATTTTGCCCAAGTGAAATGTGTATTTATTTAGTAGTTTCTTTTGTGTCAGAGGCAGCATGTTTACTTCCCATCTGCTTTCTCTTATCCAAGCTCCTTTGGATTCTGGATTCTGGATGGATATGGTGCTAATGACATTTGTTAGCATAATTCCCCAAATCATGAAGCTGTGAAATAAAATAATAATAATAAAAATCATGGATGGATAGAAGTGAGCTTGGTTTGCAATGATTGTTTGCAGAGATGTTACTTTTTGTGTAACAGTTTGGAGAAACTGGAATACAAACAGACTCTGCACTGAATCCTCCATGCTCAAGGATGGTGGGGAGAGGAGTGCAGGGAATATGAGTTCCATATGTTCCTCTCATTTTGTCTCCAGAAGACTTGCTGCTCTTGGGTGTGATTTTTCTTGAAATGTTAATTATAGGTGCTGGGGATATCAACAGTGCTCTTAATAGATTAACTTAAGTACTGGGAAAAAAAAGAAAGCTTGATGAATAAAAAGCCAGTTTCAGAAAAAGCAGTCAGCTACCACGGACAGAGTGTGCTTAGGGACAGAGCACTGCCCCACTGCCTCCCATACTGTGCATAGTGATGACTCTGGCGAGCTCCTTCACCACCCTGGCATGGGCTGAGGGACCTGCTGGGTGGAGATGTTGGTACACAGAGAACAGGTATCTTGGCACAGCAGGCTCAAGATCATTGAAGGGACCAAGCTTTGTCAGCAGAGCTCTCTGTGGCAGAGGGGGCATAAGAGCGCTCAAGGGAGAGGAGTGGCAGGGTCCAAGCAGATGCTTCCCTTCCTGGCACATGACTGGGACCCAACCAGTACTGTGCTGTCCCCAGGCTGGGGGCAAGGTGAACAGATGTTCAAGGCACCCAGAAAATTACTGAGATACTTGCCTAGATGACAGTCCTCTCTGCAGAGCAAATGATACAGGTCTGTCCACGCTCTCTCCAAAGCCAGGTGAGCCAAAGAGCTAAGGCAACCTGAGGTAAGGCACATTGACAGCCATGCTGTGCTGGTCTATTTCTCATATACTGCAGGCTTTGCAAACACAGGGAAACATTCGTTTTCATTGGGAAGATGTGCACAGTGAGAAGAGACCTTCCATTGCTCCTGTATAAACACCACATCACTGACTTCTGCTTAGAGTCTCTCAGTGATGACTTCAGCTTCTGCCAGCTTTGCAGGATGGTTTAGCCACACTTGGTATTACTTTTTTCCCCTCAGGTTATGGGCAGTAACTATTATTTACCTGGTCTTGTGGATATTTACATCATGTGCTGCCTTCTCAGTATCAGGACACATAAATTAAAGACCAGTTATGGGTATGAAAACCAAATGAAAAACAACTGTTTCCACTCTGAAGCTGACCAACTCACCAGTTTGAAGGCTCTGCCCAGGTAATGCATGCCCAAGGGAAGAAACATAAATGTTACCCAGATCTAGGACAGGTAGCATTGGTCAGGAGAGCACAAAGAAGGGTGCTCTACAGAGGAGGCTTCTTCCTTTGATCAGCTATCTCACACACACACACACACACACACACACAAATAAAAATTAAAAAAAAAAATTAAAAATAAAAAATAAAAAGCATTAAATCGCTTCTTGTGAATAAGAAGGTTCAAAATGTCTTGTCATTGTTTTTGCAGCCCCAACCTTACACAGGAGGATTTGGGTTACTTGGAGCAGGAGCTCACCCTGGGAGCAACCTGTGCCAGTGTTCCCCAACGATTTCCAGCTGTGCTAGCTGAGAAACACAAGTAATTTAACCCCATAGCCTGCCTTGCCCGTGCTGTGACACACATAACAGCACAATCAGCTTTTATGTATTTAAACAAATTCTTCCAGGAAAAAAAAATAAAGGATAATAGTGCTGGACCTTTCATGATACTTGCAGTCATTGTACCATGACAAAACACTGCCTAGAAGCATCATCTTCTACATGAGAACTGACTAAAATATGCATAAATAATTGGTTGTGTCTGTTCTATTTCTCTTTAAGCTCAGCATCCAGAACAGCAAAAAAACTCATTTCTAATATTTACATCATAATTTAAATAAGGAATTACTCATTTAGTCTCTTATATTTTTCCCATGCAGATCCTCTTTTCCTTGCACACTGTTTAACAGAGATCTCTTCCAGAAAGAGCACAAGCAGTGAACACTTCTGTTCTTAGCATCCTTGTTTTTCTATCTTGCCTGAAGTCCTTCCTACCGGAACTTAAGGTTTATCACTAACACTAATACATTGCTTTGGCAAGTTAGCCCATGGGCTCATTTGGTAGAGTTTGCCTTATCTCATCCTAATTATATTATTATTATTATTATTATTANATCTTTAACCTTACAACTGCAGCGATCTGTCACTATTTTTAAGCTGAGTCTCTGGTGTCATGGTGTTCTCATGCAGGTCAGAGAGGCAGAAACTCACACAAAACTCTTCTGCATCCAAAAAGAGGTGAGCAAGCATCATCTCTTGCTGTGATTCACAGTGCTCCATCTGGGGAGGATGGGACGAAGTGGTAAGGGGCTAGAGGACACCATGGCCACCAGGGAGTGGCAATGTCTGGTTCTGCCACTGATGCATGACTCTGGCCTTAAAAGCCCCAGAGAACGGGGACAGAGGTGTGCTTGAGAGGAGGAGCTGGGACTGCAAAGTGATGTTAACACAGGCCAGCCCTGGGAGTTTCTGCAGATCTTGTTGCTGCCAAATCAATTCTTTGCAACCAAAGGTGTTTCATTTCAGTATGGCAGCACAACCCACTGTGTCTGGAAGACGGCCACATTTTGCTGGGAAAGCAGACAGGCCATGTTTAAGCCCCTGGTTGAATACAAACTGCTAACAAAGTTTTTCAGTGTAGATTGGGGTTATTTCATAGCTTTAGACAAACATTGTACTGAGGCTTCTTCTCAGTGGATTATTTTGATCTTATCACCTGCTTGCCTCATCTCAAAGGATGTGTCTAATTCCCATCCTGGCAGAGGGAATTAGACACATCAGAAAGTGGTTCTCATGTTGCTTTACTCTAACCTTGAGGTGTTTGTTTTAAATCTATAGCTGATTGAGGGCTCTTCAGCAATCTTGCGGAACTTTCTTCTGGATGCTAAGCACTCTGCATTCTGGATGACACTAATCATATTCTTCAAGAACTTGAGTTTAATGCTCTGTTTAGGTTGACATGAGTTAAAAAGAACAAACCTTCCTCTTCTGCATCTCTAATGGAACTTCAGTTTGAGAGATATATTTTGTAAAGAACCAGAAATACTCGCAGACAGCATGGAAAAATTTCTTAAAGACCTCTTTCTGACAAAGGATAAACAGATATTTGCAAAGTCCGCTCCCCAGATGAATGAGTTCAAATACAATCTTCGGTGCAAAAAACAAAGAAAGAAAAAAAGACTCTACCACTACATTCAGATTGGATATTTCTTTTTTTCCTATTAATACTGTCCTCTCTTTCATCAGTTTAGAATTCAGTCCCCTGCTTTTCCTTCAGGGTCTTTGAATGCAAACATATCATGCTTCATCATACCAAACTCTTCCTTAATTTCATCCTTTTTGAAAAGAAAGAAGATAGATAAACAAATCCATTCAGACAAAGAAATCACACAACACTTCGTGAAAATTGTAGGTCTTTAAAGTAATCATTTTATCTTTCTTTTGGATGACATTGTTTATTGTAAGACATTGTTTTTATTAAATACACTGGAATACAAGAGACTTTCCATGTCATGTCGAGAGAAACTGGTCACATGATTCACAAACAAAACTTTTAACACTGATACCTAGGCATCACTTTGAAATCAGCCAAGATGTAATGAAAGTTTTAAAGCAATGACTTGTTATAACAAACTGCAAAACAAGAACCACTAAATATTTGCACGGAGACATCACATTAAAAAGAAAGAAAAGGAAAAAAGAAAGAAGAAANGTGCTGGACCTTTCATGATACTTGCAGTCATTGTACCATGACAAAACACTGCCTAGAAGCATCATCTTCTACATGAGAACTGACTAAAATATGCATAAATAATTGGTTGTGTCTGTTCTATTTCTCTTTAAGCTCAGCATCCAGAACAGCAAAAAAACTCATTTCTAATATTTACATCATAATTTAAATAAGGAATTACTCATTTAGTCTCTTATATTTTTCCCATGCAGATCCTCTTTTCCTTGCACACTGTTTAACAGAGATCTCTTCCAGAAAGAGCACAAGCAGTGAACACTTCTGTTCTTAGCATCCTTGTTTTTCTATCTTGCCTGAAGTCCTTCCTACCGGAACTTAAGGTTTATCACTAACACTAATACATTGCTTTGGCAAGTTAGCCCATGGGCTCATTTGGTAGAGTTTGCCTTATCTCATCCTAATTATATTATTATTATTATTATTATTAGCCTTTCTAGTGCCATCATCTTTCTTTGTAACATTAACTTCATCACTGATTTCCGAATAAATTATTTTAGCCCTTAAAAATGCTAATGAGAATAATCA
>VXAB01000280.1:109381-152957 GCA_013399175.1 Odontophorus gujanensis
ATATCATGCTTCATCATACCAAACTCTTCCTTAATTTCATCCTTTTTGAAAAGAAAGAAGATAGATAAACAAATCCATTCAGACAAAGAAATCACACAACACTTCGTGAAAATTGTAGGTCTTTAAAGTAATCATTTTATCTTTCTTTTGGATGACATTGTTTATTGTAAGACATTGTTTTTATTAAATACACTGGAATACAAGAGACTTTCCATGTCATGTCGAGAGAAACTGGTCACATGATTCACAAACAAAACTTTTAACACTGATACCTAGGCATCACTTTGAAATCAGCCAAGATGTAATGAAAGTTTTAAAGCAATGACTTGTTATAACAAACTGCAAAACAAGAACCACTAAATATTTGCACGGAGACATCACATTAAAAAGAAAGAAAAGGAAAAAAGAAAGAAGAAAGATAGCTCTACACACCAAGTCATAGGTTGGTGACTATATAGAGATTTATATTTAATGTAGGTATCTTCCTCTTTATCTCAAGTAACAAAGAGAGAGATATCTAGAAATATATATACATAAAGTATAGGTGGAGAGCAGGGCGGGGGCAAATATTTCATAATTAATTGATTCTCTCTCTATTCAATTAAGCATCAGTGTTGAACTAAGCTATCTTATATAAAACATTCTTAGCTGCTTTTCTTTGTTACAGAAAGATACATATAAGCTGCAATATATAGGCCTCTGGAAATATTTGATTTTCTTAGATATTCCAATCAAATGGCCTCACTACTGGCAGCTTCTATTACCCTTACCCGAAGTACTCAGTGTTTATAAAATACCAGCCAGTCATCACTCGGAACCTTCTACAAGCAAACAAAAAAGTCCCCACAGACCTGGTCTAGAATGCATAGACGGTAAAATAATACACCCATCGCTTACCATTTCTTCTCCTGAGACATATGTTTAAAAGATGGCAAAATAGTCACTTGGTTGCTATTGTGAAATTCACAGTGTTTTCCCTGCAACATGTAGTCTTTATTTTTTATTTTTATTTTTATTTTTTTTTTGCTTCATATGATGAATGTAGCATCCCTCACCCACCCCCCACCCCAGCTCAAATAAAGGTTTTTTAACTAAGGCTCTTAAAGGACCTCTTGATTCACAGCAGCAGTGGTTCATCCCAGCCCTGACAAGAAAATACAACTTCCTGTGCTATCCAAACCTTCATTTTTGATTAGAAACCCTGATCTATTCACCATCCCTTCCCTGGCTCCGCCCCTCACATTTTATAGCAGTATTTGAAATTTCCTTACAGGCTGCAACAACTCAGACATAGTCTAACACATACGCACTGTATCTTATTCATCCAGTGACCCAATCATTTGACCAGGTTATTGTTCGGTCTATATCAAGCACAACAAAAACAGTATCTGGGAAAAGTGGGGAGGAGTAGACAGGAGGAAGGCAAGAGGTAAAAAGAATGAAAGAGAAAGGAGCTAAAAGAGTAGACAAAAGAAATCGAAGAAAAGAAGGAGTAAAGAGAAGGAGAAAGGGAATGAAAGAAAAAGAGCAAGAAGGAGAGAAAAAAAGGAAGAGAGAAAAAGAAAGAAGGAGAAAACAATAGGCATTTACTTGTTAAACTATAGTCAGCATATAGATACAGTGGTTTACAAATCAAAATGAGTGAAGTTGTTTTTAAAAGGGTACACTCCATCATGCATCTTGGGGTGCTGTTGCTTTACAAATACCTGTTCTCCACCACCAGTTCTGAGTTCTGTAGATCAATCAAGAGTGAAGGACAGTGTAGCAGTTGCTGCAAATATTACTGCTGAATTTTGGCGTACAAGTAGTGTTGCAGTCTGAATAGTCCAGCTTGTTCTTGGAATTATTTCGCTACTGCAGATGAGTATAAAATGCTAATGGAGTTGCACTGTTATTCTAGGACAACAAAACAACAATAGCACAAACCCAGAAATGACAGTCAGTCAAACTCGGAGCTTGGAAGCTTGTCTGTTCAATTCTTTATGACGAATCAACAAGTGAGATGGGAATGGAAGAAATGTTTTTATGCAATCATATGGGAGAGAAAAGTGCTTGTTGTTATACCTGTGGCATTCTAACTTTGCCTCTGCTGCACACCAGATAAAAAGTTGAATCTTACAAACATAGGAAAAAAAAAAAAACATCAAAAGAAAATATGATTTTGGTTACTCAGCAGACTTAGTCAATTTATTAATAGCACTCTAATTATCATTTGTTATAACGTAGGTGTATGTAGAATTATACATATACACACAATCCATACATAATGTGCATGCATGTCTGCACATATATAAATAAAATACAACAGACATAGGCATACATGTATATGCTATGTGTGTGTATATATATATGCCATACGCAAACACACATATATATTATATATATGATCAGTTCATAGCAGAGTCCAGAAAGACTTTTTAAATGAGCCTGATTGTCATAGTTACTCAGTGTACACAATTTAGCGGACAGTGCAAGCATGATGAATATGCACATATACTCACCCTTCACTGCGATTTGAGCATATTTCTTCCTGTTCTATGCTCATTCTGCTACACTTTCCCACCTTTTCATGAACAAATGCAAAATATGTATAGTTACAGTTTATAGCTTGTCTACTCTGCTTACACATTTTATGTGCTATCAAGAACATTAATGATATAAGTCAAGGTTACCATACTGGTGGCTCTGTAGAATGTTTGGTCCTTTAGAAGTTTAACATACTGCTATGTTATTGCACAATGCATTGTAACATTATTCATTTTCTGAAATGACTATAGTAGTCTCACTAGTAAATCAAAAAGAAGATGCCACTAGCTATAATTTCAAGGTTTTGTGGGTTTGGATTTTTTTGTTTTGTTTTGCTTTATTGGTGGTGGTTTGTGGTTGGTTTTCTTTTGGTATTCATTCTTTCAGTGCTTGCAAAACACACCTGTTTGCTTTCAGGCTGGAGCCTGCTTTTAAGTAGAAGATGTATCTCAGATGCCTTTTTCTTAAGCTCGTTAAGACCCTAAGACAGCAAACAGCAGGCAGAAACTCAGCATCTCTCCCTCTGTCACCTGCAGCCTTCTCCCACCACACAGTATCAGTGGACAGTTTTCCACGACTGTTATTTTGAAAATCAGCTTCAAATTCCTTTAAAAGATGAAACTCAAATTCTCAAGTGAATGGGTTTCAGTGGATGCTCAGTCTTTATCTAGCTTTCTATGTGAACTTTCAGGACAGTCTAGATAAAATCTTAAGGCCCATTTTGTAGGAATCTTCCTCTGGCTTTTTGTGTGTTTCCAGTTCAGTAGCAATTATGAGATAACATCTTGTTTCTTAAAGAAATACTGAGTATGGCTTTATAGATACACTGTCATGTTTATTTGTAATGCTGCCCTTTCAATGACATTGAGAAGGGTAAAACTCCATCGTTGTCCAGTGAACTGTTTTATTCTGAAAACGTTCAAAATCTTTATAAGCTAGCTCTAAAAGCTTCAGAAGAAAGAAAACTGAAGTATCTCAATAAATAATATATGCATGCAAATCATATATTAAATGTGTTATGAGAACACTTACAAAAATAAAATGCTTAATTTATTAAATAAAATATCCCCAACACAAAAATGAAGGACTATTTTGATCTGGCTCATATCAATCAGAAATAACAAAATGAGAAAAAGAAAACAAAATTTTTTTTTTCTTTTTTTTTTTTTTTTTTCTTTTTTTTTTTTTTTGCAGCAATGCCCCCTCACAGAGGGAGGCGAAAGTATTGAGGAGTAGATAAGGTACGTTGTCTTTTGTAAGAATTCATATTAAAAATAATCCTAACTCTAAATTTGAAATCTTCAACTTCCGTTTTGAAAAATAACAAATATGCCCATGCACTTGTCATCAACACAGTGGCCATGCAAAAGTACACACACAATGCCCATCCAACAGAAAAAGAAATCATTTAAGAAAGACTGGATGTTGGTAATGACAGCACTAATACCAATACAAACATGGTGCTGAGCTCAAGGTCTTTGCACTCTGAGTAGTGAGCCATAACCTCAGAGTAATTTGTTTTCCCCAGGTATCTCACTTTATCCCCTGCCATGGCTCAAATATAACCAGTGATGTCCATGCTTTAGATTATTCATGTAGTATCAGTCTATTGTATCTGCAACATTGTAAAGGCATTTTAACATAGCTAATGTCTTTGATTATCCCCTTTCAATGAAATATAAGTTACACTATTATGAGTTCACTATGCCTACTAGGGTGTTTTACAAGATGAGTGACAGTTTCTGCACAAAGGGCATTAATTGACAGAGACCATGCACAGTTTTGCTCGCACAGTTTAAAAAAAAAAAAAAAGAAAAAAGGATTGAGGAAGGAAGGAATATGCTGCTGGATAAGGAGAGTGTAAGATACACCTGCCCCAGCATCCATAGCTTGTCCTGTCTTATCAAAATCCTTAGTGTCATTGTGTGATCCTGAAATTAGTACTGTACATTAATAAGCCTAGCTTCAGCCTTCATTAAAAAAGACTTGCTGGAGAACATTTCTGTACCAGTGGCATGACAGTATCCTACCAGAAGACGAAGTAAGGGCATATGTTTACTTATCATGTTGCAACATAATTGTGAGCATTGCTGGCAGCATCTTTTTCCCTTTTAACATATACTTGTATCTGGCAATGAAAGGTACTGGCAAAGTACCTTCTTGAATCCCCTTACTCCTCAGAAAGACTCTCCAGGGAAAGTGCTAAACCTCCTCTTGCCTTCCATCAAATCATTTCAATGTTTTTAGTGGGGTTTGATGCCACCTGATCCCACAGTTCCTCCAGATAGCGGATCACACAACACTGTCTTGTTTCCATCTGGCTTTTTCTCTGCAAGGAATACTCTTCATGTAGAGAGTACCAGTCTTCTTTTTCCACCCACATGCCGAAGCAAGAAAATTGAGGTGAATCCATCGAAACCCAGTATCTTTACAGCAGACATCACAAAGTTCGAGTCAAATATATTTTCCCTTTTTTCATCCACATCAAAGGCATGAATACAACAAGGCATTGTTAGCTGTGGTGGGCAAACTGGAGTCTGCTGATATAACAGATCAGGTTTTTAAGGCCTTTGTCTATGCAGAGTTACAATAATGCAGAAGCCAAATTGATCAGAAAGACAGGAGAGAAGAAAAAGATGATAGAAACTGAAAGAGGGAGAGAGAGAAGAGATACGTCTCAGTAATGTCTAAAAAGTCAATACTGTGTCTACAGATGGAGAAGTGTACATTGCTTGCCCTTTAAAAGCTTCTCCACAACTTTGTCATTAATACTGTCAAAGTTAAGAACACGTTTTAATGGAGTTCATCGGCAGTCGAACACATTCATTCACACAGCCCATTAGAGGAAACGCTATGAGACTTTAGCCTAAAATATCCAGGTAGACTGGAGATGCCTTGGCCAAGTTCTGAAGGAGGGAATGGATTTCTTTGATGTTGAGCCTCATGTGAGGTTCCCGTTGCCAACATCCCAGCATCAAGTCATACACTTCCTTGGGGCACGTGCGAGGTCGTTGAAGGACTCGGCCCTGAGTGATACACTCAATCACCTACAAGAAATCAGAAGGAAAGAATCAGCATGGTTGTGACAGCTACATAGGTACATTCATCCATGGAAGAATTAGCTCCTGGTGGCCACATCAGCTTCACTGGTGGCAGCCAACTCTGTAAAGGACTTTATTTTGAGGTAGATGCATGGGGAGAAGGATATGATCCTGAAAATCAATGTAAATCTATGTCATCCAAAAGCGGTAACTTCACTAATACTAACTTCTTTCATGTTCCCCTTTTAGCTTTAAGAAACTGGTGGTCAGGAAGCAGTCCAATACCTTCTCTTTCCACCCATTTCTCTACTATACTTCTTCTCAAACAGAGAGTAAGTTTCTACGCTGCTCACACAGAACATCAGCACCCCTTCATCCTTCCTTATACCTTTTGAGTGTTGCTGTGGCTTATCTCTGGAAAGGCATTACTTTTTATTCCCAATGCATTAAGCTACAGATTCCTTAGATCTATTTAATAATGCTTTTGAACAACTTTTGCAATGACGTATGATATTTAGCTGAAATCAGCCAAAGCCAGTAGAGGAATTAGCTAAGCTCTTTTTCATTACTTCATGGTTCTTCTCTAAACCAATCATATACAAAGGAGGAAACTACTTCCAACCTAGTTCTGTTTGAACAAATTCCATCCACCTTGGGAAGTAAAGGCTGTAAAGGAAGAAATTAGTTAACATAATTTATGAAAATATCATAAATAATTGATAATAAGGTTTTTGCCTTTACTAAATAAATTCACTGTTGTCCCTCTTCTATAAAAATCATATAATCAGTTAAAAAGCAAGTCACCCCACTAGCAGTTTGGAAATATGTTTCACAAACCTCATTGTTTGAGAGCTGGTACCACGGCTGCTTGCCATAGGTAAAGATTTCCCATAATACAACTCCCAGGCTCCAGACATCACTTTCAGTGGTGAACTTCCTGTACATGATACTTTCTGGAGGCATCCAGCGAATGGGGAGCATGGTGTGACCCCCAACCTGAGAAAAACAAATGAAAAGGTCAGAAATAACTCCTCCAGAACCAATCAAGAGAGAGTATTAAGATGTTAAGTTGGGCATATACATGGTTTCTACTTTTTCCTATTGTTTCCATTTGCTTCAGTTTTCTTCTTATAAGAACTTGAGAGTTGTGATCCAACCTCCTCTCCTCAAATGACTGTCACTACTGCTGTACGTTTTTCAGCAGAATCTCCAGTATTCTGAAGTACAAACTCATCTTGAAGTACAAACATCTACTTGGCAGTTCCTGATCAAAGAACTATAAATTAATTAATCTAGCTTCCTTGCCCACTTTAAATGAGATTTACTCTCCATTTTAAGACTCTGGGAACTATAAATAATCCATGCAATGAAATCTGCCCTGATGACACTCCTACAAAATCAGTGATATCAACTGAAATCCACAGTGAACTGACTGCATTACCTAGCAGAATAAAAATCTACATGGTTTAATCTCTTAATCTGTATTGAAAAATATTATTTTGGTAATTTCCAAAGTTGATCAATACATCTAATATAGATTTACAAAATTTTAAGTCGTTTGGATATATTTTCTTATGATAAACATCTTGTATGACATGGAACCCTGTCCCAACTCAACTTACGTTGAATTCCCAAGGGACATGTTACCGAATGATTGCCTTTCTGATGGTCACTTAAAACATTTCTTTGTTTTCCAAAAATGCTACCATAAAATCTCATCACCTAACCTTAATCAGCAAAAACAATCCTTATTTCCAGTTTCTAAAGAATCTGCTGTTCCAGATATTTTACATTCTGACTAGATCACATCATTAAAGAAATCTACTCAAGTACTTTTAAAATAGTGCAATGGGCTCAACTACTGTAATGTAGATATATAAACATTCTGATTACTTTTACACCAAGACAGATATGAATATTTCCACAGAAATAAGAAAAGAGGAAAATTTTTCAAGAACATCTACATTTTGATCAATTATCATTTTCCTGTATGAAAATATATTTAGTTATGAAACCATATTTGCACTTTCAAGGTTTTGTCAATTCCATACATCATTTCTCCTTGTGGGATTTTTCAAATAATGCTCTCCTTGTTCTTATGTTAAAACAGCATATGGAAAGAAGACCCATCAGAAGTTCAGTCAGGGTTCATTTTGTTTCTAAGTCACTCAGAACATCAATTTCCAGCTATTTGTCAGTGATTCAGTGTTACTGAAGTACACCAAAAACACAGCTATGGTTTCTAGAGCTCAGCTCTGTTACGTACGTTACCACAAGTCCATGCTTGCTACTGAATCTGTAAAAACAGAAACTCATGCCAAAACTTTCAGACTTTCACACCTAGAGTATTATTAGGCACTTCTCCTTCTATCTGAGAAGTGATGTGAGTGAGGGAGGAGTGTTTTGTTTTTTTTTCAGATGTCAAATAAAAGGTAGATTCCCAAGTTTAACTTCTGATTACGTTGTGGATTTTCTTCTGACTCACTGCAAGCTGATTTTAGAGCCATTCAAAATAGACCCAACACCTGCAGCTTCCAGCGTTAACTTAAAAACAAACAGGTGAGCATGGATAAACGTTTTTAAATGCTTTTTTCCATCAGACCGATTAGTCTTTGTGATACAGCTTATCACTCTGACTGGCAGAATTCTTCTAAGACCATGATCATCAGTATTTTTAACACTCTTTGGTCAAGTCACTCAAAGATGTGGAGAGTGAAGTGATGCATGAAGAAAGCTCAGTTTTCCATCTTATCATAAACTAAACTGACATGGTAAAAATCACCACTTTTACTACTGCCTTGAGAGACATTTCATTAGCAAGTCAGAAAAGTTAGTCCCTTTGAAACATGCAGTCACATACACCCGGCCAAAGGGCAAGTGCCATTAAAAGATGATTAGTGATGAGAGGCTTTTGGTCTCATTAAATATTAAAATAGCTCTTAGATCTGCTCATCGTATAGCCTTTGCAATTGGTTGTTTTCAGCAATTTCTTTGACTCATTCCTTAAAAATTAATGAAAGCTGTAAACAATAAACTAAGTCTCTCTATTTTTTCTTATTTGTCACATCCTACATTAAGAGATTTTTTAAAGAGCAATTAAAAATACCACTCTCCAAAACTCTCCCATCATTCCTTGCTGCAGAACAGCAATGTACTTGTGGTAGAGCTCTGTGCATAGTTCCAAGTGTAATTCAGCAACATGACTATCTCTAGAGTGATGACAAATGACCACCAAATTATGGTTTTGCAATAAACTATCTGTATCATCACAGACCTACCTATCTCTCTTTGCAGTCCTAGCAAAACTGACTCATTAGTACTGGCCCTCACCAAGAATTCAATTTACAGGTAAGCACAAACCACAGGGCTCTTCGGTGCTTTCCCACATAGCTTTGCCTGGAGTTGTGTCCATTTCTGTCCCTGAAGGCAGAAGACTTAACTGGGCAGAACACTGTTTTAGGAATGAGAAGTTCTGAGAAGTCTCCGACTCTATCACTATCAATATCTATCATATTAAGCAAAGTTATTTCCCAAGCCTCAGAGTCTTTGTGACAATAATATTTAACTCTTTTGCAGAAGTACCAGCACTAGTATTACATGAGGTCTTTTTTTTTGCCAGATTTCAGTGCAACAAAGAGAGCAAACCCATGCAACACTGAGCAACACCTGTGGCAGGCTGAGCATCTTCTATCTCTGGTCCAAGAACATCTTCAACTTTAATTAAGGTTTCAGCTCTGCCACATCAAAAACACAGATCAGGGTCCGATAAAAGGCACTATTTCTAAATGCACATTCCTTTTTCTATTAGTGGTCAGTGATTACTGAGCCACAATTAGTTGGTTGTGTTAGGTACATGCTCAAAATGAAGCACGTACTTCAGAACCTTCTTGAACTGTTGCCTAGGTCTTGACATCACAGTTTTCAGGCTGCCTGAAACAATTTGCTAGTCAGTTGTGAGCTGCTTTTGATACCTGCTGTGTCCAAGCACCCACAGCTGGGTCATAATAGCAGTGAAGAGAGGCAGAATGCCTTTTATCTCATGTTGCAAAACCCTCAGCACTGTTGAAAGTCACTATCAGTGAAAGTATGCATGAGTATACTGACTAAACTTTAAAGGTTCTGAGTACTTAACAGGGATGCTTTCTGAGTATACTTTAATAAGAAATGCAAGTACCCAACAGGATTCATTCCTGATGTGCACACTATAATTGCAGTGCTGCTTGATACATAAACAGCCATATGCTTAAGCAGACTTCCACTGGAAATGAACACCACCTTTACATTCAATCTAGCTAAGGTTATGACAGGTTTCAATATATTACAGTTTTAACTTAATATGCTATCACTTAAAAATGTTTGCTGTAGCTATAAAAATGCTGCAGAAATGACAATTTTATGGATACTAAGGGTGTGTTTTCTTGACACTCACCTGAAGGTGGACACATTTTTTGTTCATTTTCATTTAAAATTCAATGGATCCTTCCTGTGCCATAAGTATTTACTTGCAAACATCAGTTTATGCAAACAAGCCCCTACTGTGGCCTTCTGTTATGTTTACTAGCAATACCAGCCTGGAATCTAAACCATAAAGCCTACTGAATTAACTTTTGCAATATGCGAACTATCCACAGGGAGGAGACTAATATGCTACATCAGTGAGCTATGATGTCCTCCAAGGAGAAATTGCCACAGTGTTCAATGTCGACACTTGTCAACACTTTGAGCCCTTTTTTTAATTTTAATTTTAATTTTTTATTTTTTTTGTAAATGAATTTACTACTTTGAAAGATGCTGAACAAACAGAACTTGAACATCATTTTTGCCTATTTGCAAACATCAAGCTTCAAGGATCACCATGTCTTAGCCTTGAAGCAGGACAGCTAATGCTAGAGTTAGCTGAAGTTTGCTCACTTTCTGGCTTCATACACTCCATATCTTGCTTTGAAGGCACTGGGGAATTGTGGGATTCATCTGATGCAGCTTCTGTTTTAGGAAGGAAAGTTGACCTGTAGTATGTAATCTTGTGGAAGATGATTTATGTTGCTCAAGTTTGTACATGTCCATCCATCCAATTAATGTAATCATTAATTTTCGAAGTAAAATTCAGTGGAAACATTAAGGCATATCAACATTACTACTACAGACATGAGTCCTTATCTGTCTATCATCAAGACCAAGGTAGTCAACCACTGCAACTTCTGTATGCCATGTGAAAATATATCTGTAAATATGCAGCTTCAGTCACCATTTCAACTGTCACTGCCCAGTCACTGTGCGAACACAAAGCCCTCTTGCCTGATATTTGTAGGCAAATGGATTTGCTCTCTTACCAAGAGTGAGCAAATGAAGCCCAGTGCTCCTGCTGGGAACGGGAGAACATGGGTGGGACTGGAGGAAGCCCATCTTTTTCATGTGGAAGAAACAGACTGTTCCCAAATCCATAGACTGTGTTCGTGGTATGCAGATAAGTCACAAGCTAGGAAGTGGGAATGGAGGAAGAAATGTGTAAAGATGGTGTCTCAATCAATTCACAACAGGTTCATCCCTTACTCATTCATACTTGGAAGACAGAGTGGGACAAGTGGATGATCCACGTTTGCAAAGCATGCCAGCTGTAGCCCAGCCTTCCCATACTAACAGTGGGAGTTGTGGTGCTGAGGTCACTACAGAGGGCTTTAGGATTCCTAAGCTATGCATCAGGGTGCTGCAGGGTGACCAAAGATGAAGGTCCTGATGGTGCAATCTCTCTTCCTATTATGGCCATATTTGGAGAGGCTTCAGCTCTCTGTAGAACTCCAACCTCCAGCTTTTGCAAGTACTGCATGATATAATCCTGATCCCATTTTTTCAGTTTCCAGCTTCAAGTAGTTAATTATTCTGAATTCATGCAGTAAAAATACAGCAATCAATTGCATAAATTTGGAAACCAGACTTCCTTATTTACGTTCACTATTTGCAGATTCCCATGATTCCTTCTGTGTGACAATGCAGTAGTCAGAGGGTAGTTTGTACATTCTCTAAAGACCAGTGCTGTTTTTACTTTTTACTAGCTGTCTTATGAAGCTGAATGTCAAACTCATGGATTTCAGCTGTGTTCCTGACCAATAGACTGTTCACTCTGACTGTTCACTCATGCACCTCTACAGTGTCACTCTGGTTACAAGTGGCGAGCAAGCTTTTGCAAATCAGGATGGTAGTCATGAAAGCAACACCACCCAGCATTTGCTTAAAATAACTACATGCGTCAAGTACACACCTAGTGTCCTTAATGCAGTTTGATCTTAGTTTGTTAAACTGGAACTACACTGCATCATTTACTTACTCACTCCTAATAAAGCATCCTGGAAACTAGGGGTACACAGCGTTTCAAGGTAGTTTTCACTATTTTTGTTTTGGTCTTCTGAACTGTTTCCCCATGTCAGGGTGATATAACTGCAATGAAATGTTCTTTGCAAAGATGAGCATGTCTCACTGTTAAAACTGAAAATCTCTCCTCTCTTGGTGAACATCTGCTCTTTCCTCCTAACAAAATCCTAGAAAACGTTTCTCACAGTGCAAGAAAAAATCAATAATTGTTATTTTCATTTCTTCCATGCAGGGCCTTGCAAAGTCAATGTCTCCTCTTAAAATATCATCAGTCCTGCCATACCCACTTGCAGAAAAGCAATATATTATTTTCACAGTCTCACTCTGGATAACAAGCCATACCACTCCAGCACACAAGGTTATGAATTATGAAATAACTTATGAAGATTATATACTAACAGCTGAATATGCTTTCACTTCCACTTTTAACACTGCTTTAGCTCACTTTTGTTCAAGAGCGGCTTAGATGTAAAGTTCTTAATTCTACCACTGGTATTGATACAGAAAATCAAAACAATGTCCAAAATAATATTTATTGCACTGTATGTCCTCTCCAGTTGTGGAACATGAGTTCAATATTGTGTGTCACTTTTGTGCCATTGGAGATAAAATTCTTCCCATTAGTCTCTGTGAAACCGTAAGTAGCATGGGGAAGACGAAGAAAGAAAAACTGCTCGCAGCCTTGGGTAACACAAGAACCACAAAACAAGAAATGAAATTTGTAGATGTCAGGGCTCATAACAAACAAGCACTCAGTCGTGTAACAAACAGTTGCTTGTGGAATTAATTGCCACAGGATACTGCAAACACCCAAGTCTTAGCTGGGATCAAAAAGTCATTAAGCACACTCATGGAGGATAAACTCTGACAAAGGCTATCTAACACAATGATGACAACATGTCTTGCCCAGAAAGTGCCTAAGCAATGGAGTGCTGGAGGCTAAAGAAGTACATGAGGGAAACGTTACTATATGCTTAACCTCTCTTAACCTTTCTCAGGCACCTGTTATACACACAGTCCTGAAGAAGGAGGGCCCTTGGAGAAGCTGTTGTTGTGTCCCTACAGAGACAGGCCATACATGAGATTTTTAATCAAACGCCTCACCAGTGCTTGAGGAGGGCTAAAAATAATTGTGCCAAAACGGTGGAATGATGGAAATTAATCAGACGAAAATAAACTGTGAATGACCTGTTGTATCTTATAATTCAGCATCTTCCAAAGTCCTTTTAAAATTCTAAGTTGAAAAGATATACAAACTATGTCTTTCACTGTGTTTTACACACCACAGTATCATAATGGGTCAGCCAAACATAATGCATATCAATGTGTAGTAGTTAAATTATTATGGAGAACTTAACCTCCCAAGACAGGAATAAAGAGTGCCCTAGAAGTAAGATCATACTAGAGCAGAAGAGGGTGACATGATTTGTATTTCTGTTTAGAAGAAAAGCTTCAAGTAAAAGGTACAGAAAGAAAGTTAACTGTGTGGGAATCTGCAGCACTGAGACATAGTAGATTACAGCTCTTCAGTGCCTGAGTATGAAAGGCCTATGAATGCAAAAAATAAAAAATAAAAATCTATTCCTTTAGGCTATTATTTCTTTTACTTTCAGATAAGAGTAATTTCTACACATAAACAATAAATTATAATTTAAGTGAAAACAAAAGGAGGTATACTGTGGTAAATTAACAATAAAGGTAACTGGTTCAGTGGACATCTGGATTCACTTCTGAAGATGGGAATAAGGACTCTGGAGAAAAAACAGAGAGATAAGACTTGGAAAAGTTGGACCATGGAAGCAGACTATATGTTTTTTCTTTTAACTTGCCATATCAAGTTATGCAGCAGCATACTATTACTGATAACTCTGATGTCATGCATGAGTGACAACTCAGAATACTGAGCTCATAGGAAGTCCTGTGTTTTGCTTTAAAATTGTAATTGCTGTAACACTTGTACCCTATTACTATTCCCATTTGAGCACCCTAATCGGACCTCTGGATGAAGAGAGATATTAGGTACCAGCAGGCAATCAGCTGAAACAGCATGTGTTAAAATCCCCACAGGCTCTGAGGTGATCATATAATGTGTCCAAATCAACAGTAAAACAATTTTTAATGCAATATTAATGAATGACAACTACTATCTTCCTGATTTTCAAAGCAAATAGTTATAAATATAAAATTTCACTTTTTCAATTAACTCCATGCAGTCTGGGATAACAAAGCCAAAGGTATCTTAAAACCAATCTTAATTTGCACTGGAAAATGTCTATATGAGTCTATACTGTAGCCATAATCCTAACTTCTGTTTTCTTTTATAAAAAGGGAGTTTGTGATGTGAAGATGTGAAATGCTAACTATCAATGTCAATGCACGGTCAACATCAACAAACAGCAGGTATGCTAGTACAGACACTGAAAGTCAGTTTATGCTCACTAGGAAATCTCTACACCTGAAATAGTCTGAAAACTGTTTCTCAAGATCGTAACCCTTTTTCGTATATTTTTTTTCTATTTTACTGTAGGCTAATGTAAGCATGTCTGGCTCTATTGGTCATGTCAAATTACATCATGAGAGATGAGGGGTGAAACAGAACTTGGTTTGTATCTTTACCTCTCCCTTGTGAGTCACAAAAGTATTTTTGTAATGTACACTGCATGGGAACACCATCATTCTTAGTTGAAATGTCTGAGACTGTCAAGTTTTTTCAGTGTTGATGACACCATTTTATTTCTCTGGATGGTTAATTTATCATGTGGCCTACAAACACCAATGTTAGACAACTGTCACAGTATGTGAGGCAATAAAATGGGCAGAATTTTTAGAGTCACAAATCCTAAAAATATGGATAAATCTACTGAGTTCCCACATCTTTCCCACAGAAGAAGGAAGTTGTTTTGAACCATCAGTACAAAAGGGAAGCCAGTCATTTCATGTCAGCTATTTTGACTTGTACACAGGCTATGTGTATGATGCTATGCAAGACAAGTAAGATAAAATCTGCCAAGAACTGACGACATGAAGAGAGTTCAGAAGGCAGGTCACAGATTCATGAATTCAAAGGAAGAAAAAAAACAACCTTAATATTTCAGAGAATTAGAAAATTAGGCTCCTCATGCTTTTGAAGAATGGCTCAGAGACGTCAACCAGTGATACTGCTGCAATTTTACGCAAAAGTAGTGGGTCATTTTTTTGAAATCTCTATCATCGGAGTCACAGGTCAAGTGTATGACTTTTTATATAGATCATAGCTATAGCCCCAGTATTCACCCAGATTCAAAGTCACTGAAATATTCAAACTAAGCCAAACGTTAAATCAATCAATCAATGAATACTTCCCTTAAAATACCAATGTCTCAAATTGCTAAGATAAAACACCTCATTTTGTTTGCATTTTTCTGAGATTGCCTATGACCCCAGTATTTTGATCAGTGAAGGAATAATTTGGGCAAGTGTTCCCACACCAAACAGTTTGAAAATATGGTACTATAAGTCACATTTAAACAAGGCAGGCACTGGATCTATTCTTGTACAATGCCTAGGTCAGTGAAATACAGATCTGTGCATTAAGCTCCTTCACACCTTTGTAATACAGGTATACAAAATAATAAACTCTTTATAAGGCAACGTGTTAAAAGTTACTTTAACTTCGTAATATGATAGTGGGTTACTGTAGCCCTACTATAGTTTACGAATATTAGGTATTTCAAAATATTCTGCATCTGTTTCACAGGAAAGTTATGAAATATTATCCCGTAAAAACAGAATTTCCTTTTAAAGTCATGCTATTTTCCTAACTGTATTTGGACAGGTTGACCATGAGCCAGCAGTGTGCTCTCGTGGCCAAGAGGGCCAATGGCATTCTGGGATGCATNTTAGGGTGATCCATACAGAGTGTTATCAAGTGCACTCAATGATGTACTTACTATAATGTTATGTGCTTCATGCCTTCATGTATAGTTTTCCTTGTTTTCTTGCCAGACAAATCTATTATTCTTTCTTTACATCTGAGTGTCACTTCGACACATCCCTCAGTCCTGGCTTCTATGTTTATTTCCAGTGTAATCTTCAGTGGATCTTGTATCCATGAAGATATTTTAATTTTTTCTTCACCATAACCTACAAAAGGGAGCAGTTCTGGGGTTCCCATTAACCTTGCTCCTGTACCTAGAGGGATTTTATTTTATTTTATTTTATTTTATTTTATTTTATTTTATTTTGTTTTGTTTTGTTTTGTTTTGTTTTTTTTTTATTTTTATTTTATTTCATTTTATTTCATTTATTTCATTTCATAGGAGTTTTCCTTTGAGAAACATGAGTCATTGACCAAACCAGAAGGCTTTCATTAAAAAATGGTGATGCACCACTACATTCTCTCCTGATAGGATGTTCCTCCCAACATAACAATTCTGAGTTTGGAATCCCAAGCATTTTGCAAGACCCGTTCAGAATGCATGCACTAGGCTCTGAAACAAGTGTTATTATCCAAGTCTCACGTTCATAGTACTGGTAACATAACAGTACCTTGCTGGCATAACTGTATACAAATACTGACATTTTAAATGAATGTCCTCAAAGTTACTGAATTGTGGATTTGATTATATAGGTTATGTAGGTTAATTTTTTATACAGCATAATAGTAAATGCACTGTATTTGCTAAAGGTACTTAACTCTTAATGAGTCCTTATCATCATGAGCAACATAATATCCTTGACAGAAAGTGAGAGATGGGTTCCATCTTCTGTATGAATAGTTGAGCTAGGGAAATAGTCAAGTGGGAGTTAACCATTTAAAACCATGTTTTATCAGACAAGAATTATGTCTGACAATTCCTAAATGAAATTCAATCCAGTTTCTTACTCTTCAATGTCAGACAGCTTCCCAACATGTCCTCCCTTTGGCAGTCAACACAAAAATAGCAGAAAGTATTTATCTTCTTCAAGACTCTCTTGTCTCTAAAGAAAGCAAGAAAGACTTTTTCCTGTTGAATAAATCTAAGATAATAAGCACTTGCCCAAATGAGGTCATCTTACTCTAAACAGGGTTCTTTATGTTCAGTAGCATCACTTTAACTAAGAGGCCTCCAGTAAATAAATAAATGAATGAATGAATGAATGAATGAAGAAATAAATAAAACAGCCTTGCCGTGGAGAGCAGGGAAAAGGAAACGAGTAGCAACAGAAAAGAGGATATTTGGATAAGAGGAGAACAGAGGATGAACAGGAGTTTGGGAAGAAACCAAAATGGTCATGATGGAAGACCAGGCATGTGAGAATGACCTACTCCATTACATTACAGTCTATTGCAATGGTTTTCCACAACAAGCAATCACTCAAGCAATTAGCAGGAAGCATTGTCTGATGTAACCTTCTTACTGTGCTCAGTCCGTTTACAGTCTGAAGGTTGAGAAATACTGTTTCAGATCTAGGCTTACTTATGCCTTTCAGTTCAGCATTACTACTCCAACTGTAACTAATCAGTAACATTAACAACCTCCTGCATAAGGTGACTTACAGTCAAAACACTGCCAAGTTACAAGATGCCTCAACCTTTTTCCGCTTCAGTGAAAAGAATGCAATATTGAAAATGAACACTGTTGAAAAGAATGCAACATTCAAAATAAACACACATACCATTTCACCTCTCCAGCATGTAGGACATAAAAAATGCAGTGTTGTTGGTAATTTATTTTTCCTCTAGGACAGAGAGGTGGGGAACTAAAGAGAGTAAAGTAGAATTGGTATCTTCTCTACGATAACACAGTGAGCTTTCCTCTGCCCTGCAGGATCCCACAAGTTCCTACTGGCAGGAGACAAGCCCAACTTCCATGGTGTCCTGAGGGACTTTTTAGGTTGTGAATGACTGTCAGAAAGTCCTCATGGAATTGTGCTTTTCAGGTGTCACTGCCATAAACAGGGCTTTTTCCTGATTCAGAAAGCACTGCCTCCCAGAGTTAGCCTCTGGTTTTCCCCAGGTGAAATTCAGAGGTCTGGGAAAAGGATGACAAAGATCTGTCTGACTTTACATTTCTAGGACACATGGGATTATATCTGCCACCACAGGGAGCTGCTTCCACCAAAACAGTTACTGTACTTGCATTCTGTCTTGCAGCAAAATTTATCTTCATCTGTACCTGAAATTTTGCCTCCAAAGTCTAACACCGGGCCAGTGGTCTTTAATTATTACTATCCATGAAATTGTTCTTATTTTAAGTTGAAATACACAAACAGGAATGTCTGTATCTACTAATATCTTTATTATTTCTATCCAGGATTAGCATTCTGTGATCACGTTCCATCACTGTGGATGAAACCATTTCTATGTGGCCATGGAAGTCACTCACGATGCGCTCAAAGGGCAAGAGAAGAAATACACACTTGCTGCACTGGGATATGTACCAGTCTCTGTGAGGTATTTGTCAAAAATCATCTCCAGAGCACTTCATTTTAGCATGTTAAAATCACAGATAGACCTTCTTATTATTAGTATTGCCAAGACTGTAATATTTTAAAAATAAAAAAATGTAATATTTGATGTTAATCTTAGTGCTACAAAATACAATCACTGTTAATTTTGAGAAGAGTAGGTACTATGTATACAGCAAAAGAGAAAAATGCACGTAGATAAAATATAGAGCTATATCTCTGAGCATGAGCTCAGATGTAGAATTCAAACTTTTTCTACTATTCCAAAGAAATGAAAAATATTTTTATATTGTGCAATGATATCCAGAAGTAATCCACGTGGAAATGAGCCCTAGACCTTTTTATTCAAACATTGCAATACTGTCTGTCAGTACAGGATAGAAAAGGATCTGTTCATGTACGTCCAGAGGAGAGCCACAAAAGTGATCCACAGGTTGGAACACCTCTGCTGTGAGGAAAGGCTGAGAGACCTGGGTCTGTTCAGCCTTGAGAAAAGAGGACTCAGAGGGGATCTGATCCACGTCTATAAATATCTAAGGAGTGGGAGGCAAAGGGATGAGCCCAGACTCTTCTCTGCAGCACGTGGAGATAGGAAGAGGGGAAATGAACACAAACTGAAGTATAGGATGTCCGCATGAATATGCATGGGAACTTCTTCATGGTGACAGAGCACTGGCACAGGCTGCCCAAAGAGGTGGTGGAGTCTCCTTCTCTGGAGACGTTCCAGACCCGCCTGGACTCCTACCTGTGCAACCTGGGCTAGGGAGCTGCTTTGGCAGGGGGGCTGGAGTAGATGATCTCTGGAGGTCCCTTCCAACCCCTACAATTCTGTGATTCTGTGACAGTCACCTCCCTGCCCTGCTGTTCACACTTCTTTTAATACAGTCAAGAATACAATTAATATATTCCAATTCATAAGTATCATAAAAAGAGTGAGAGGATGGAATAAACATATCACATCTCAACAGGGCAGCCCCTTAAAATAAGGTGGTCCTGTTCTTTGTGAGAACTTCTGATCTACTGAAAAACCTTCCATCAGGTACTGAGCATTTTCACAAAATGGAACTGTTTTGAGGGAGAAAAACTGAAGTGAAAAATTTTCCAGGAGAACAAATCAGCCAGATACTCCCAAAAGATTCCAGTTTTAATGGAAATTTAAAATAAAATGTACTCAAGACAATTAAAAATAAAACGTGATTGACATTCAACACATTCTACACCAATTTTTTTTATACTGTGCGTCTATGAAATTGGCTCTGAAGTGAAGATCTAGAAAGGTCTGCTAGGAAAAAATCAGCAGTGCCCACAGTCAGAGGCCCCAAGAGGTAGAAGAAATCATTACGATTTTGAAGGGCAGCTTCCTGCAAACAGTGACACCTCCTTGAGTATGAGGCAGCCCATTCAAGGAACTTCCATTGCATTTCAAGTTCTGGCCACAGTGGCACTATAAGTGGCTGGAAAGGGCATAAAAAGCAGCTTGTATGTCCCAGTGCTACTCTTGAAGCAGCCTGTATGTCCCGGTAGTACTTTCTATGATCACCTCCAGAAATAATGCAGGAATACGCAAATTCTGGAGGAATTTTCTCCTGCCTAAAACTGTTCCATCTATACCTAAAATACTGAAGATCTGTGCTGAGAGAAGCCAGAGATTCACGGAAAAACAAACCAACAAACAGTACTTAAAACAGAATAAATAAAGCATGATTTAAAACAATTGGATACCAGATAAGCAGTAAAACACAATAGAGAGCAAACATATATTGGTAAGAGAATGAATGATCTGACACACAATACAAAAATAAGCGACAACAAAATGAGTAATTAATACACTAATCTTTCTGAAATTTACCTGGAGAGTGACATGCTGGGAAAGAATGATCAACACTTAATAAAAAAATCAAAATCTGAAGTAGTACCTTTATCTTATTAAGATACCTAGATTGTTTTTCTTTTAGAAATTAAGTATGTGAGTATGCATGCATCACAACAGAATTAATCTATCTAAAATTCTTCGGCTGTCACATTGCATTGTTTATTCAGAAACATTACAAAACATTTACAGATCCCGTACAGCTGCAAAAAAATAAATGCAGCTCTGACTGATGAGTTGTCAACCCAGGACAAAATACTGTATCCATTTAGTACAGAAATTTAAAACAACAAACACACAAATTAAAATATATATGTATAAAATAATAAAAGAAAACAAAACAGATTTGGCCAAGAAATTAATAAAATCATCATTTCAATAGAAGCTTGATGCTCTACAGGAGGGGAGGGCATGTCTTGGTATTGCATCTGGAGTCTACTAGAGCCCTGTCTTCTGTTGCTGAGGTCTTTTCTAAAAGACATGCTCTGCCATGTGCTGCAAGCTAACTGGCAGCAGAAAAAAATCTCTCTTCATCTGATTTAATTTCCCCTCTTCCCTCCCTCTCTTGTTTTCCACTTGAACATTACCATGATATCTGACTCATTATCAGATGCAAAAAAATTGTGAGGGTCTTCAAAATTTTTGTCACTGTTCATGGACAACAGAAAATCAGGGACTTCCCAATTTCTGCAGCGTTCAGCTTCCAGGGTGTGAGAACTCATCTGTAAGAGCATTTGTACCACGCCCATTGTGGTACCCTCCCTTGGTAGTCATGATACCACCCAAGCAAGGGGCAGTTGCCATTCAGCTCCTCCCAGCTGCAGCCAAATGCCTGCCACTCTGTCTTCCTGGGGTCTGCAGAGCGTCCAGTACACCCCGACCACTGCTTGTCTTCGCAAGCGCTGCCTGCCAGAGCAGCCCTGGCCCTGCATACTAATTGGTGCATTTAATGACTTTCTCTTGCTTTCCCTCCTGTCTGCTTCTGAGCTGCCGGCTGGGAACAGAAGAGCCTAGCTGCCATGGAAACCAGCATTCCAAACGCCAAGAACCTTCCTACCAAAGTTTTGAGAAAATTCCAGTGGTGAAGCTCAGAAATCGGATGCTTGAGGGGGTATAAAGGCATAGGAGTGGGAAGGAGTGATGCTGGCCTTGGTGGGAGTTAAACTCCCACCTGCAAAAGGAGTATATAAAAGGAGTTCTGCAAATGGAATATGTAAAATGAATGTACAGTGGGCATAAGGCAGATGTTTAGGGCAACAGACTAATCTTCTATCACAAATATTTTTCTTCAGAATGTTTCAAATCCATTTAACAGTCTGGATCAAATACCCCAAATACGTATGCACACAGGCCACATCATCAAAAGGGTTTTGAAAAATTGTATGAATGACTTTCTCATTTGAAAGACTGTTTGTAGCCAGCAAAGTGCTGATCGTGGTGAGCAAAAACTTAAGGAAGTCCCAGGCCTTCCAAAGCACAAGCTGGCAGAGGACAAACCTCTGTCTAGGCAATAAGGCTGTGATCCTGTGTGGAGCCTTGACTTTTGCAGGCCAGCAGCAGAACTGCAGATGCACAGGAGTGCAGCCTTTGCGGTACTTTGTGTGCACTGATGCTTTTTTCAGGGCAGGCATTTATGCCGTCAGAAAGAACTAATGTTTGTGCAAATCTTTGTAAGTATATCCCTAGATATAGCAAATAAGTACTTCTATCTCAGACAGGATGACCATCGTTGAAACTGCTGAAGTGATGAAGTAGAGGAACTCTGAATCACAGTGTGACACTAAACTTGTATTTGAAGGCAGAAGCATCTTGAAAAAACTTGTAGACAATTAGCATTTTTAGTTAGCCTGAGGGCAGGGAGATAACCCTATCTTCAGCTGACCAGTTGCAGATCAGAGTAGCAGTCAAGTGATAAAAGTAGGTATAAAAAAGTGTCTTGAACAGCCTGGGGTGTACTAGCTTTGTGGGAGACTCCTAGTATCCATAGGCAAGTGGGATAATTCCACATGTCGATTTGTTCCTTATGTTATGAAATGATTAATATACTAGATGGAAATATAAATAGAACGAAACAAGTTGGGGGCTCTAACGGTATTATCTGGGAACGAGAAGAGCAAAAATATAAAAAGATGTTCTGCCGGTAGTATTGGAAAAAGGTGCATTAGGCAAAATGATGATGTGTGGCTGGTTGCCCAGATGGGAGAACTGATATAGACGTGTGAAGTGTTACTGGGGAGAAAGTAAGAGAAAGTCAAGCCATGGGGTCAGAAGGATTTAATCTTGTCTTGGAACAGACTGAGATAAGCTGAGATAAGGCTTACTGGATTGCCTATATGGGTGTCTACCTCTGATTTGATAAACTGGAAAGACTCCACTGGAACATACAGGGAAAATGCAAAGAGGGTTCATAGAATCCTTCAAATAGTTATTTTTAATTGTAACACCATTGGAAAGATACACAGGTTTTGCTGAATATATTGCACCACGAGGAAAAACGGTTGGTTTCAGAGAAAGTTAAGTAGGGAAACAGGAGTATAAATGCAAGGAAAGATTCAGAATGATTTAAGGCTGTGTCATGGTTTTACGATTTTTCTTATTGGCATTCCACATCATAATGTAATATAGATCACTGAGAGTTAAAGTGTTAAGGCTCCAGTTCTATGGACTGCTGATTTTTCAAGTACCTGGCTCTCAGAAGAGAAGAACTACAAATTCAAGAAGACTTTTCATTGCCATTTTCTGTTCAGAACGAAAGATAAAACTTTTTACATGTCACGAGATGTTCCCTTTTTTCCTTTTCTCCTTCTCTCGTCAGTGTGTGTTCCCTAGCTGTCTCGCTTTCAGCATTAGAGTAACGTCTTCAGTTTTTGGACACACTCTCTCATTTTATTTGATTCATTAGCTTCAATTCCAATTATATTGTATTACATCGTGTTATCTTGCATTCTGATATCACATTTCGTAAATTAGCTTTCCTTATCAGATTGTTGCTGCTGTTTTGTTTTTAGGAGCATTTCCCTAACTCTTCCCTTTTTCCCCTTTTTCCTTTCCTGAGGCACAGGTCAGTAGGTCCTCCTGCCCTCTTAGTCCCGGAACTGGGCCAAGTGACCCAAAAGGGGAACAGTATAAAACTGTGTCTAATATGTTGTTCATTGGACAAATGGCCCCTGATATTCAAAAGAAGTTGCAGAAAATTAACGGAGTTTCAGGGATGTCTATTTCACAGCTGACTGAGGTAGTTTATAAGGTATATAATAATAAGACGGAAGTAGAAAAGGACAAAAAATAACAAAGGATAAGCAAAAGAACAATAAAATACAGGCAAGCTTCTTCTCAGTAGCTACAGTCCGAGACAAAAATCAAAGAGGATGTGGAAGATTAAGAGGATGAACTCTGGGAGTAAAGTCACAGGGGACAAGGTGGAGGACAAGGATTTAATCCTCAAGCTGCATTCGCGACTTCACCTTTGGGAGCAAATCAATGTGTGTATTGTGGAGAAGATGAACTTTGGAAACTGGTTTGCGCAAAATCAAAGGCAAAATCTGGTTGAAGAAGTTTATGTATTGATGATGGGAGAAGATTTTGACTGACAAGGTCCAAGTGTGAATATGTTAAGCTCCCTAGTTGAACCCCTGGTTCCAGTAAGGCTGGGGAATGAAGTTAATGACTTTTTAGTAGATACTACATTAATGAATTGTTGTAAAGGACTATTGAGTACATATACTATCCCAATATTTGGGGCCACAGGAAAGCAAGAGATTAAGAACTTTTTATAACCAATTAAATGTGAAACTGGAAGTAAGATTTTAGCTCATGAGTTTTTGAATATGCCAGGATAGCCTTTACTTCTCATGGGATGGGATTTGTTGAACAAGATAGGAGTTCAGATAACTTTTGACAAGATAGGTACATATTCCAAATGATTATTCCTGGCAGGAATAGTATTTGTTTATTGCAGGAATCCTTAAAAGGAAAAATGCAAGGAAAGACAAGTGACTGAAGTACTATCTGAAATTTTGGATTCAGTAGTCCTCCTTATTTGGGCCAGAGAAAATTTGTATTTTGGATTTGTACCTCTCTGTATGGGAGAGTCAAGTCTGCTGAACTGGTAAAAGCAAAACTGAAGCCAGGTGCTAAATTGCTAAGATAAAAACAATATCCTACAAAGCTAAAGGTGTGTGTTGGGCTAGAATCGATTATTTCCTGAGGTATGACTATTGCAAGAATATTAGTCTGAATATAGTACTCCAATCCCACCTGTTAAGAATCCTCATTCTCTAGATAATCCATCAGTGCAAGATTTGAGAGAGTAGTTACTGACGTGCATTCCATAGTGCCAAACCCTTACACACTACTGATGACTATAGTTGACTCAAATGTTTATTTTATAGTTTTAGATTTAAAAGATTCTTTTGCACTTCTTTGGAAGAACAGTGTCAGAGATTGTTCACTTTTGAATAGAAAAGCCCAATGACAGGACAAAAGACTTAGATACACTAGTTACTGCTTCCCCAGGGATTCTTGGACTGTGGTTTAGTAATTTACTGGCTAAAGTAATGGAACAAGGTCAGTGTAGGAACTTCTCAACTACTTTACTAGAATGCGTAGATGATATTCTGTTGGCAGCAGTATATCAGTCCA
Organism: Odontophorus gujanensis; assembly: GCA_013399175.1. Classification (NCBI taxonomy): domain Eukaryota; kingdom Metazoa; phylum Chordata; class Aves; order Galliformes; family Odontophoridae; genus Odontophorus; species Odontophorus gujanensis. Next base: position 134,255 of record VXAB01000280.1, read on the forward strand.
TGTGAAGAAGGAACTATTTGCTTAATTTTCTAGGACTAGACAGAGTAACCCAAAGAAAAACACAGATTATGGAAAGAGTTGTAATTTATCTTGCATTCAAAATTTTGCAAGGAGAGAGAAGATCAAGAACTAAATGGAAAGAAGCAATCTGCAAAATTGCTCTCCTGAAGTCCACAAATGAAGTAACAGAATTTTTAGGGATGAATAGTTGGTGTCATATTTGGGTATCAGATTTTGGACGTAGTGGTCAAACCAGTATATGAAGCAGTCAGAGGCCCAGGAGAATTATTAGAATGGACTCCAGAGCTCCAAAAGGGTTTTGATAATATTAAAATTACAGTAAATAATAGTATAATGTAAAAATACATACTAGGCCTACCAAATTTTACAAAGTTATTTGGACTGCATGTATTCGATAGCAAACACATGGTGTTTGGACTCCTTGTGCAGATGTTGGGAGATTGGAAAAGGGCAGTAGCCCATTTTTCAAAGCTCTGGATGGCCAGGGTGTATGAGAGCTGTGGCAGCTATGATGTTAATAATACAAGAAGCCCAGAAGTATACACTAGGGCAAAGAATTATCATTTAGGTATGACACGCTGTCATAACTGTTCTGGAAGAAAATGGACACCACTGGCTGTCCCTGAGTAGAAGGTTACAGTATCAGGCCACACTATTTGGACAAGATGGCGTGATACTGAAAATATCAACTGTTTTGAATCTGGCATTACTGTTACCTGTAAATGAAGGAGAAGAGCTATCTCATGATTGTTTGAAGCAAATCAACAAGTATATTCCAGCCAGACAGACTTAACCTGCTAAAGCAATTAAGAAAAGAAACTACTAAGTCACAATGAGACAATTAAACTCATATTTGAAGATAGTAGCATCTTGAAAAAACATGTAGATTATTAGTGTGTCTAGTTAATCTGCAGGTAGGGAGATCAGACGTATCTTTAACTGACCAGTCATAGACCAAGTACTGGTCAAGCGATAAAAGTAGGTATAAAAAAGTGTCATGAACATCTTGGGGTGTGCTAGTTTTGTAGGAGATACCTGGCACCCAAAAATTTCAGTTTGGCAACAACTCAACATCTTGTCTGTGTGTGTGAGACTGGCTTACTGCACACTGGGTCATGAATCTGCCTTTTAGATAACACCTAATCCAACTACAGTACTGTGTTCAAAAATATTCTGGACCCTAATTTCTGGCTCTGTGACAAAGGAAACTCCACTTTTGTCCTCAGTTCTGCCTCCTGAGCATTCCTGGACATATGAGGGTGATGAGTGTAAACTAGAACTTGATTTAGTGCCCAAATCTCAGACTTCAGAGACCCTCACTTACTCCCAGATTACTCTTAAGCTTTAAGGACAGAAACATGGTATCTCCTTGGAAATCAATTTGTTCTAAGCAAGGCTCCCCATGATACACATATAATTTATTCATGCATGGAGCCCTCAGAGGTCAATAAAACTGGAGTGCTTCCAAAAATACACAAACAAACAAAGCAAGGGAGAAAAACAAAGAAAAAAACCACAACACAAAACACTGCTCTTTTAGTAGAACACTGAGAAAACTTTAGACTGGCTCAGTGCTTTTCTATGGACTAGATGGAGCTGACTACGTCCAAGACAGGCCCTCTCACACACAAAGGACATTAAAATGTCATTCTCCATCCCAGCAAATTGCATAACCAGCTTAATGCTGGGGATTAAGTTCAGGTCCAAATCAGAATGCACCTGCCACTAAGATGAGGTCCCCAGGCAGCTAACAAAGGCCGTGCTCAGTATTCATGAGAGGCAGGGAGATCTATTGCAATGCAGGTAATGCACAATGACGCAGGTGTTGAACTCGACAACTAAGGACAGTCCAACCTGCTTCCCATAACTCCTTGTCAGCAAATGGAGACTTCTTGGATTTTCACTCTCTAGGATACTGTGTTTCTGTTGTTTTGCACCTGATCTTGCTGTTACGGAGCCAACATTCCCTGTGCCTTAAAAAGAGCTCAGGCCCATTATAAACCTTGATACATAAGATCTGTCACAAATGAATTGCTACTACAGCACAAATTGGTGCACAAAAGATCAGGAAAGTGCAGAAATGGTGTTTGTGAGCCTCTTTAATGAAGGCAATGTAACCTGAGAGGGAAAACTGTATTATAGAGTTTGCACCTTTTGTGTAAGTCTCTTCTCTCAATAAAAATGTGAAAGTGATTTTATTAAATAAGAAATAATGTTTGAAACAGAAAGTGCTAGAAGATTACAGAAAAGGAAAAACTTTTCTTTTTTTAAGGAAAAAGGAGAAGTTGTTGGCTAATATTATCAGGACCAAACAGCATCTACCCAAATCTGAAAGTATGTAGGTGGGAAACTGCAGGTGTATGACTACATTAAAAACAGCAACTGTGCAAGAGAACTGATGGCATTGCACGTGGATAAAAACAGTCTGTTGAAGATTCTTTCAGTGGAGTGGAAAACAAAAGCCCTAGGAGTGGCCTATAGGGGACTGAGGATGCATTTTAACAAAGGTGATCCAACAGACACAATACATGTAGACTTTCCTTTGATTAGGCTTTACACCATAGGTTATTAAAGAATATAAGATGCTGAAGGGTTTAGGAAATGCCTTTTCATAGTCTGAAGGCTAGTTAAAGGATAAGAAGAGAGCAGGACTTGGCCATCATTTCTCAGTATAGGGAGGAGGTAGCACTAATTCTCCTCCACAGGTCAGCACCATGATTAGTTACATTCAGCACCTTTATCAATTGGCTGGATATGGAAGGGTGCTTCTAATTAATCTGTGTTTGTGGATGATACTAAACTCTCGGGCAGGCTGTAGTGGAAATGATCTCACAAAACAGAAAGAGTGGGAAGCAAACGAGCTTCAATGCAGATGACTACCTGTGTGGTAAACACGTGTTATAATCCAGTAACACGTTTGTTCTCAGAACTAAAAGCTGCAATAGTGGCTGGAGAACTTGGAGCTATCTCTGACACCAGCACTTTAGTGAACAGAGGACATGTGAGCATCATCAACACAGGTATAATTCTGCTGTGAGCAGATCTGGTCTCCGCAGCTCAAAAAAGGATGTGATGTAGTTGGAGAGGCACAGAAAAGAGGAGCAAATATACTTAAGTTGTGGCTCATAAAATTATGAAAGTGATGGATAAAGCAACAACTGCAGAACTGTTATTACCAAGGTATGAAATGCATCACAAGAGGACACTCTACTAAGTTGGTAGTTAAAAACAAAGCATTAGTAGTAAATTTCTGGAACTTGTTGCCATGGTTGTGAAGACTGACAGTATCGGCAGGTTCAGAAAAAACTGATTCAAGAACAATTAGTCCATAAACAGATAGGAACAGGCAGGAATGTACCCTAACATCCCTAACCCTAATCCCTGCTGGCCACGCATCTTTTGAGGTAGCCCATGATATGTCTGGCTTTCTGGGCTGCGAGGGCACACTGTGAGCTCTAGATTATGAAACAGTGTAAGAAAATGCTCACAAAAAGTGTTCAGACTAACATGCTTTCTCTAAATAACATATCCTACAGCAATGCTGTAGACAGAGTTACTAGGGTAGGCAGACTTTGTCCTGTATTCTTATGATTCCCACAACATTTTTCTTATATTAAACAATGATGAAGACTGCAGTCACTTAAGGGTTTAGGATTCTCGAGTTCAGACAGTGAAACACTTTCACTGCTTAGTACCTCGGGAAAAACAAAACAAAACCAAACAACAAAAAAAAGCCCTCTAATTTTTACAGCGAATCAGTGAAGCATCTGTAAGAAATAAATGCATGCTTAAGGCACTGCTTTGTATTTTGATTTTGCAGCAGTTCAGACCAGGGAATATCTTGGAGCTTTTCTATAGTCAATCCAGAAGCCATATCTTGACTCCTCATTTCCATGAGCTAAACTTGGATTCCTGGGTATAGACAATACACAGAAAAGCCACTCTTCAGCATCTTCCCTTCCAGTATCACTTTTTTGAAAGGCAAAAGGAAGACTCACTTTTTTGAAAGGCTGAAACATTTTAATTATATGACTATATAATATTATTTCACAGGATCTCTGTTTAATTCTGCACATTTTCTAGACTGTGCTCAGGAAATGAAGGAACTATTTAATATTTCTTCTTAATCTCATCACTCAGTGTTTGTCCACCTACCTGAATTTCTTCCACACCAGATTTTATGCAAACACAACAGTTCAGCAATAGGATATGATCCCGGATGATTCAGACCAGCAGGAGAGCTAGCTGCTTCCTTAGATATCATAGTAACCATGCCATCTCCAAAATGCTATATGTAGAATGGATCGATGCTGAGAGTAACTGTTGGCACAGTGGTTACAGTAAACCTAATCACATTGTCTCTTACTTTGATGACTCTGATAAGAAAGAAGGCATCCACCTTGTTTTGCTGTATGTGGAATCCTCAGGAGAAGAATAAGCTGCTTTGGTAGGAATACAACAGGAGATATGTGGTGGAAGGGTAGATAGATAATGTTCCCTCCTGCTGATAAAGTAGACAAGCTTTTCCCAGCAGTGCTCTGGAATGATTTCAGCAGTTGCAAGCCCAAACCTAAGCAGTGCAATGGAGAAGCATAGGTGGACACTTTACATCAGCAAGTGTTCAGCAGCCCACTGCCATGAAAAGAATGACGTACGGATCTAGGTATCTACACCATACCCATGCAGATGAAGGAACCAATTTTAGTGCTTACAAATCAAAATCTACTCCAAACAAATACGTAGTTCTGTCTTCTATTTCTAGGACCTCAGTATGTCACACTGGAACCTGCACTGATGAGCATCTTTTTCTGTGTAGCAAAAGACCATGTTGAGGTGAAGAAATTGCAAGTTATAGGTTGAATGCTGGAAACATTCTATTCTAAACATTCTAGAAGGACAAGCACATTTTTTGTTTTGTTTGTGTTTCACGGAGGTAGAAGATTTGCTATTCAGAGAGTAGTAATCTTTAAATAGCTGCCTGGTAATAACTATAATTTAACCTGCCTGTCCCCAGAATTCTCCAGACTCCTTTTAAATTCTGAGTAGCTGCTCTGTAAAAGGGAAGGGATTATCTTATATAATTAAAATTACAGCTGCAGAGAAATACTCTCTAGGATTTAAATGTGAAACAAAAGCTTCACTGCCACCTTGGCACTTGCATTTCCTGCCACTCAGGGTTTCCCCTTCTTGTAATGAATAGCAAGACTAGACCAACACACCCAGATACCTACTGGAAATCAAATAATTGAGCTCAGTGCTGTCCAACCCTGTCCCATATTCAGCAACAGAAGGAAGAATGAAAACATTAAGTGAACCCTCACCTGCTGCTTTATAATATAACACACTTTATTCTAGATCATGCAGGGAAACATGTAATGAAATGGAAACATTATTCATCTGAGGCTGGTATACAATCCAGTGAGAAAGATACACCACACTAAATCAAAGTCCCTCTTTGCATGCAGGGCTGTAGCTTTCTGATCTACAAGGTAATTTACTCCGTAATTCCCAAAGTATCCAAGAGACCATTTCTTTGATGGTTATAAATTATCTCTAATGCTAATCTCCTGCTTGCATTCTCTTATAACCAGTTTATGCTCATTTTTTCCTTTGCAAACACTGCCCTTCAAATACATTTATTATTTTTTTTTTTGTAGCTATTGTTCCCTGGTGTTTATCTACCTTCTGATGCAGTTATATATCACAGATCCCCCAGACACCTCTCCAAAAAACACTTTCAGTGGGAGTGTCTTGATACTTCCCATCTTGATACAGAATACTTCTCCCACCCACTCTGGGTGGGGAAGTATTCTACCCTCTTGACAACTATGGAAAAAAAATGCCTGTTTCTCAGTTGGAATATTTCATCAACATATCTTGGCTGCAGAAACACTTGTGCTGGTGCTGAAGAAAGAATGATGCAGGAATTATTTATTGAGACAAGCAAAGGAGCAGGACCATCTCTATGGGCAGCAATGCCGGATTACACTGCTTAAAGTATTTTCTGAAATTTTAGTTTACTGTTATAAAACAAGTTTTCCATTTCCATAATTTTTCTAGGATCTTTTCTCTACACTTGCTCCAGGTTTAGCTTTCATACTCCAAGTCCATTAAACATTTTGCCTATATCTTTGCATTCATCTCTGCCTTTTCAAGATCTGATGTTAAAAATTAGTTTTGCTTCCAAGCCAAATTAACTCTCATTTCCACATCATCATATCTATAGCAGTGCCATTTTCCTCCTCATTCTCTTTACATTTAAACAGCCAGCAATCTTCTCTTGTTTATTTTAATATCATTCTTGAATTCACTACCAAATGCTTTTTGGCACCTTTCACTCATCCCAGCAGGGCCTAGCTTGCTTTCTCTACTAGCCTTTCCCGCTTGCATGTTATTCCTTTACTCCCAGTATTCTTTAGGAGGTGAAATCACAGACAGTTCTGCAACCTACTGCTTCCCAACTACTTTTCTAGTTTAAGAACACAAATTTCAACTGCTTTTCGCAATTTTATTAAAGCAAATTCCCATTTCAGCACTATATAAGCTGCCCCTAAAATCTAGTTCCCTCCATCTTTTCAGAATTGACTCATCTGTAGCAGACCAGTTAGAAAACAGACTTCCCAAAATTTGAGATCACAATTATTTCATGATTAGGAGTTCTGAAAATCTCAGTTTCAAACTCCATCACTACCCCTTTAAGCTTCACTTATGATGAAAAAATTAATAAACTACAAATGTGAAGTAACTGACTACTATATATAAGCAGAAGGCTAAACAGATTTGGATTGATTCCTTTTTCATTCTCTTGCTTTGGTCCTTTTTGTCCTAAAAAGTAACTGTGAAGGTGTTGAAAATATAGGCAAATTATAAGGAATAACTAGGAAATAATAACTCATTTTTTGATTGTGTTGATTAATGTAATGTTGTTCTCTATGTCCCTAGTGACTACATTGAACACAGACAAACACATGTCAACTTTAAAGCAGCTTTGTCCATAGGTGTGGAAGTGCACATCCCAGAAAAGGAGCATTCACTCTGCTTTTGGCTGGTCCTGCAGTCTGCATCAAGCACATCACAATTTTAGAGCTAGTGGTACCTGAGAGTAGGCATATCTTCAGTCTCAGGAGCTGTAGAAACCTTTCTGTAGAACTCTGCTTTACTTCCCACCTTATACAATTTTATGTGTACTTGGAGCTCTATTTGAAAAGTTTCTTACTGCATGCAGTACAGCTCTAGCTGCCGTGCAGCCTTCAAATTCTTCCTCTTCTATTTTGTGTTTTATTCTACTAACCAATGCTAATCAAGACAGAAAACAAGAGAGTTAATACTGCATAATAGGGAAGCATATACAAGCTGGCTCAGCTCCAAAATCACCATTTAGCCCCTTCCAAACTGCCATGGAAACTTTTGTTCAAAACTGTATGTTCCTCCAGGCACAATTAATGTAAAAAATCACTATGGTGTGTCTATGCAAACAGGCAGGAGTTATGCAAGGTAGGTCTTACACTTTCAACAGGGCTCCCCTCTGCAAAAAAATTACAGTAATAGGACTGTATATCTCAACTTGTAAACTTCATGCTGCAGATCCAAGTATTATCTGTTGGCTTTCCACTGTGAGGCAAATTCCACTCACTGTGCATTGGCACTGAACTTTATTTTAACACACTTCATATTTTTCCCACACAATTACTCAACAGCAGATTCTTTTATCTAAAAAAGTTTGATATGCCATGAAATACCAGTCCTAGAATATCTGAGGATACTCAAGAAGCATGGAAAAAATCTTCAACTGAAAACTGCAAAATCTCATTTTTCACTGGTGCATTCAGTGCAGAAGACAAGACATGTTGCCAAAATTATGACATGAATTATTCAGCTCTATTTTGATCTCTCTTTTTTCTCTGTGTCTTGTTTTGCTAAAGATGATTTAAAACTCTGCTTCCTGAATCCAAAAAACAAACAGCTCATGCATATGACAGAATGCCAAGAATGCAGGACCCTGCTCTTCATTTAGTTCACAAGCAAGTAAAATCTCCAACAAGGATTCTGCAAGTCAGCTAGGCTGCACTAAATCTCATCATCAGAAAATAATACTGGCAGCATAATCAGCTGTACAAGGACTACATGCAAAGCACTAACTTGCAAAAAACCCAGCCCACCAGTTATCTTTTCAAAGTGACTTGGTAGTGACAGGCATCTGGTAAATCAATAGGGAAATAATCTATTTTTTCCAGGTAACATCGTGCTTTTATTTTGTGGGATTGGGCTGAGGTAGTATAAGAAATACAGATAACTGAAACAATATGGTAAATGATTTGTAATTGTCACATTTGTCACTCAAGTTGCCTTTATTTATGTGTTTGTTTGTTGGTTGGTTTATTGTATATTTATACTGGCAGTGAAACAATTGTACAATTGATGTGTTATCAAGGAATATCTGATAATATTTTTAATAAACAATTCTTTATCTTCCTAACATTCTATCATCGTTCTCTGCCATGACAGGATTTTACCCTTTCTGAATGCAACGTTAAATCCCAGTAAAGTCAGACTTATAGGGAGATAATCTTTCAGGTCATAGAATTTGAAAGAGTCTTTTCACACACCTACCTTGGAATGGACTAAATATTGTTATAAAAATATTTCCTAGGGGAGAATGAGGCTCAGTCATCTCTTATATACCAGCTGGGGGTGATAAAAAAGCAAAAACAAAACAAACAAACAAAAAAGAAAAACAGAAAAACAAATAAATAATAACCCCTACATTGCCAGCAAAACATTTGTTTTCTTCATACTGTGGCACACATGGGCTGGCTCACAGACTGATGTGATTTTTTTCCCCTTTTTCAATATTGCAGTGAACAAACAAATGAAAACAGATGTATTGCCAGTAAAAAAATTACAAGTAAGTAAGTGGTAAGGATAAGGGTAAGGATAAGGATAAAGAAAGGATAAAGGTAAAAATCCTGTTCCTTGTGAGCTCAGTTTCAATTTTTTCACTGCACTGGAGCTGGACAAGCTTTCAGTCTCTGAATATCTACCATGGCCTTTCTGTCCTCTATAAAAACTGCATGTATTGTAATACTGGCAGCTTAGATAATATTAATTTTCAATGGCAACAGAAAAAAAAATATTTTGTGGCTAAAACCACCATCACCCTTTAGGTTCCTTTATCTCTGTTTTTTTATACATTTTATTTACTAAGTATACTTTATTACAGAAAGACATTCTTTTTTGCGGATGTAAATTTCCAGTCTTCTACTCTGTTATAAAAACTCTGCTCTTTTAAGTTTTTCCCAAAGTGTAATCACCTCTACCTCAAGTGTAGTCAGTCTTGTTAGTGTCAGGTGTTGCTTCTGCTGAAAGGGTACTTTCAAACTTCGCATACTTGGAAAATTCTCATCTGTGCCCTCAATCATGCATACCTATTTGTTTCTCAGCCTGTAATATTGGGTGGGAAGGTTCAGCCTCTGCTGCCACACCATCAACATCCACCTCTGATGCTGTGGGCCAACATAACAAAATAGGAGCAACCCTCATACAAATAGCAACTACAAAAGTAAACTCCTAAGTATTAAAGTAAATGTGTTCCTTGACAGGATTGCTGTGCACTGGGAAGAAAAAACTTACTTCCCACTCATGCAGCTTTTCTTCTGCAGATTTCTTTACCCACCTGATGGAGACAGAAGCATTTCAGTCACCATGAGCATCACTCATTTGTTTTTAATTCAGCCATTGAGATCAGATGCATTTTCCCTCACTCAAATCAGGCCTTCATCTCTGCCACAGCTAGAAACTTGACTATGTTTTATAAGAGTTTTGTCTCCGTATATAAGACTACATTAATGCAAAGACGAGTTATTGCTGAAGTTTAAGTACAAGTTCCTGAGACTGACAGATGCAAAATCATCTCAGTTCTGAGGTCCTCACCTTTTGGCAAGCTTGGAAGCAGTCCTGACAACTTGTCAAAAACTTCAGTACTCTTCATGATCTCTGATATTGGCTTCTTCAGAAAGGCATATGGGTTACAACTATATGACCTAGGTAGGTCACTCTGAAAGTAATGCTTCCTATTTATTTCCACACAAATGTACATGAAATAAATGAAACACTGTCTACAAGCCGTTATCACTGTTGTAATGCACCACCCACTGCCTCACTGTGCTCACAACCCCTGCTTGGTCTCTCTAAACTGAACATTTAGAGTCGATGAATGTCAGTGGGTGCCATATTTTCCGCATGGAGGAATTCAGTGACACACCATTCTGTCAGACTGCCCCTCTGCTACCACCTGTTCCATGGCATCAGAATGTGATGGAGTGTTGTCGGAATGGTTCAGTCTCCACCGCCATACCATCAACAACCATCTATGTCCAATGTAACAGCATAGGAGGCGTTACTTCTGGGGCAGCCCTTGTGAAATATGCTTACATTGTTCTCTGCTACCAATGCCAATGGGCTCAGATTGACCCAAATTATTTCTTTCCACCCCCGTGTTGAAGTGGACACCTGCAGGTGATCCATCAGACAGCTGAAGGACCCCAAAATAAGACCTGCAGCGTTGTAGCTGCTTCCCTTCTTTGCCATTTCCACACACCATCAGCAGCTCTTTCCTATGTGTGCACCAAATTGAGTGCCATATTTACAGACTCCACTTTATTATTAGTTGATGTAGTCCTCTCATCTTTTCAGTCCCTCCCGTTACACGCAGTATTTCAGCATAATTATCTAAGTCTTCCTTTCTGTGCTTCCTGAGTGTTGCTAGCCAAGAGAGCACCAATTGTCCTCTGGACTCGGGCAAAAAATGCATGTTTAGGAAAACTGCCTAGCAACTTCTCTCCTTACTGCAAGGAGAGAGTCCATTAGCATAAGAAAACCTTCCAGCTGGAAGCCTGCAAAGACACTGCTGGGAGCTGGATCTGTGAGCAGTCGTCAAAAGAGGACCCGGCTGAGCCCTGCTCCCCCTGGGTGGCCCTTCCGTGCCGCCCCACGGCCGGCGGGGCAGCCGCGCAACGAGCACTGTTCTCTGCCCAGCCAGGAGCTGCCGCTCCAGTTTCTGACTGTGCTCACAGTGTTCCCAGAGATCTTTTTCTCATTTTGTTCCCACATCTTCTTTTGCTCACACGGTGTGCATCACACATCAAAGTCAACAGTTTCAGCTGCTAACCTTTGGAGTTCTGTCATTTGCTTTGCAGATTTCCTGCTAAAAGCGACGGTCTGTAGCACTACAGTGCAGTATCCCTCTTTCCAATTACTTCCTCACCACAATCGCAAAATGACATTAGTAGTCTGCACGAGGACCTGGTTCATGAAGCAAAACTACACAACTCACATCATCATTTCCCTTCCTTGCTCTGTGCCCGTTCTCTAGAAATTGCTGCCTGCAAACTCACTTTCAAAAACCCTGAACTAAACACTGGCTCTAGTAAAATCACAGGAAAAAGCCCCCAGCAGTCATTGAACCGCAATCCAGCAAATTGTGAACAGGACATGGCCCTCTGACGTGCTAAATGTCTCAGCAGCAGCCAAATCATTTCAGCACCTGCAAAGACGGCTTTATGGGGTTGCGCTGCTGTTTAGTGAAATGAGCCGACTTTCGATCAGAGTTCTGTAAAGCTTTCCAAATTGCTATTCGGAAAGCTAATTTCAATATGTGAATCACTGCTTCCCTGCAATTTATATCCATATGTGTGGTTATTTTTAAGAATGATTCAGTTTTGTATATATAATTTTAAAAGGACTTTTAAAGTTAATGAGCATCTGTGCTAAGAGCTCCTTAACAGAAAAGCTTGTGTCAGCCACCAGTGCTGCTGTGTAAACTTTCTGCTATTCTATAGGCATGCATATGGATCCTAAGGCTCTTACCTCCTGCATACATCAGAAGTAATCCTCCTGAAATCCATGGAATTAAAATGCTTTAAAAACACAGTGTTGACAAGAACTGAATTTCAGTCCGTTTGAAAACTGTAATATCTGCTTTATAATCAAAGTGGGGCCAAAGAGTAAGTTTTCCAAAGTTTTAAAAGAAGCAAATAGAGGGAAGTTTCCCATTGAAAATTTCCAAACACTTCCATTCAGTTTTTGACTGACACAACTCTCCAAATGTGTAGCAGTAGTATTGGTCAACAGAATTTCTGCATCTCCTGTGGAGTATTTCTAGGTACTGCTTCCTTCCTGAAATCTCTTCTGAAGGTGAACCAATTTTTAGTAATTATTTCTTGATATCCTGCAAGGGAGCCATACCAGCGTAAACCTGTTAGGGACAGATTTCCAAAGGGACAAGCAAAAACAGAATTAAATGGCTAATCAAATAACTGGTTGCAGAAGCTAGTGCACTCTGCTCTGCTTTTCTTGCAACCACTTTTCATCTTTCTCACTATTCTTTCCTGGTTTTGTTATCTCTATCTGCTTTGAACTCGCAGAGCAAAGGACAGTGTGCCCCACAAGCAGTGGAGATGGTTTCCCAGTTGTGCATTTCATGAGAGAGGGGTCTTAAACATGGCAAAATAAAGTATGCTACAGCTTCCTAGTTAAAAACCTCACTTTCTATATTAGTATCTTGCTAGTAATGCTGCAAGGTGAGGCTTAGTAAGAACTTGCTGTTAGATGCACCAAACTACATGTGCTGGATATCTGATGCCCCTTCTCCTACCACTGGTGTGGAAAACTTTTCCTAGACTCTCCTTTAGTGTCAGTGAAAAAAGATAGAAACAGTTAGAAACAGCAAGGTCAGTGAACCTTGTGTGGAGAGAGAAAACTCCTCTGGGAAATGATTGCATCTATTATGATGGGGAAAAAAAAAAACCAATGATGGAACTACACTTGCTTGGAACAAAGCAGAATTTGTCATCTCTGTAGAATTGAATGGGTCAGGAAACTCCAGCACAGGGAAAAGCACCGACAGTCAGGGATATGTAAAAGCAAGCTCAGTAACAAGCATGCTTCCTGCACAAAACAAAACAAAATAATACTTTGGTACAGGCAGGGAGCAACAGGCATTGCCATCTTGCTAATGCCTTAGCATCAATACTTCTAAATGTGGACATGGTGGTGACCTTTATGCTCAAATCTGCTTGCAGTTATTTTAGTCTAAATTAAAGTTACTGCACTGACTTGAAGGGAACTAGTTCAGATTTAGATCTCTGTAGCGGGTCCATTATTTCCTGTATTGTTTCTAGTTGCATGAAATCATCTGTGCACGTCCTCCGGGGCTGCTGGAACCCTCTGTCCTCCCCAGCACTACACATGATGCAATGAGCCTCTGACGGAGGAGGAGAGCTGAAAAGTCCATGTAGGGAAGCAGATAATTTCCTTTTGAGCAATGGATGCAAAAATAGCAGCTAATAAAAAGCCTTCAAACTGTGCCTTCAAACTGTGACAACTCAATACACACACCTACGAGGATGCCTTGACAAGCTGCTTGACTTCTCAGTAACTCTTTCTTGTTTTCTTTAGTGCAGCCTCCTTCAAACTCCCACACACAGGTATTCAGCTCTGTAGTGACAGCTGAGACTTGCAGGTGTTTGCTGTTGCTGCCCTTTCAGAATAGACAAACACTTGTTCCTCACTGTAAACATTTGTATGGTGGTGCTTGCCTGGCTAGTTATAGCCCAACTAATGATGAACCAGCCTTTTCTTTTTTTAGTTGCTTGCTGTCATGCATTAATTCTCTTCGTAAATAGGCATTTGGTACTGGAAATAGCTTAAGTGAAATCACTCTGGTGATTATTTTACTAGCATTATCTTTTAGCAAATGTTTCATATATAGAGTCACCAGAAAACTATATTATGCAGTTGCCAGAAATACAGCACTTCACAATATTAAGCATTAGGCTGACATGCAAAGGAAGAACTGTTTCTAACAGGCAAGATCCTTCTCACCATTTCACTACTCTAATACTAATGTTACTTCACTGTCTTTACAACCACTACTCTGGTTCTGCTGAGTGACAGCAGAGATCAGAATGGAGCCTACCTGCCAGGGGCTGTAATACTCCCAGGGTCAAAATAGTATCTAAAAAGTGTTTTTGACCTTTTTGTGTAGAGAGACAGTCTGGAAGCTGTGTATTTTTAAAGTCAGTTTAGAATGCCAAATTGTGTAATTCTTAATTTTTCTGGAAGTCTTCCCGCATGGCTGAGAAACATAGTGACTTCTCATATCTTAACTAAAATCTCTAAGATCTAACTAAGATCTCTATGTTTGGGACAGATGTCCTTTTCCAAAATATTCATTTAACATTAAATAGAAGTGATCAAGAAATAAAACGTCAAAAAATAGATCCACAATCATCTAGAAAATTTACTTACAAATCTTTCTCACACCCTCAGCAGTTTATTTTTTGGTCCCATGACTCTGTTTCTTTACTCAACACCAAATTAGAAAAGACCTGAACTTTAATTTTAAAAGAATTAAATAAAAAGCAGCCCCCAAAGAAGCTAAAAATAAATGAGAGACAGCAGTCTTTCTTAACCACCGGAGGTACAAAATGTGCCAGCATGAACTGTAAAGTCACTCACTTAGGGACTGAAACCAAAAACCTCAGAAAAGAGGATGTTCTTCATTTGGAAGCCATAGAACATGAGAGTGGCCCACAGCACTGTTTGACAATACAGTGACTGTGTGCCAATAAGACACAGGGCTATGTGAATCTAGGATGTACCATACAGTGCGTTTTCATTAGAGACGGGGAAGTACCTCTGATCCAAGCACAGGCAAAACCTCATTTGGAAAATACGACTCACAGTTCTATGATGTCTGCACCAGAAAGAGACATTTAAACTCTTGTTTCACATGCTGAAATATGCAGGAGAAGGCTTCTAGAAGAAGTAAAATGAAGAACCTCTTCTCCTGTCAGTGTGCATTGTTTAACCTTCCAAAATAGTCTGGGAGGGAACAGGATTGCTTCATCTAAATACAGCTGAGATGTAAAAGCTAGGAAAGAAGAATTTTCTCTGTTGGAGAATTATGTGAACAAGTTGGTGTACAGTGATCATGAGTTTAATTTAGGCTATCGATTAAGAAGAAAAATTGTAAACACTAGGAGGGAGAGGTTGTGGAACAGCCATCCAGGGAAGGCCTCAGCAGCAATATCCTGCTTATTTTTAACATCAACCTTTAAAAAACGGATGGGAAGAACTGTAAAATCAGACAAGAGTTTTTCAGGAGTTAGAAGTTCAAACTTCAGAGACACAAAACTGTTGTTGGTGACAAATCTGAGAGCCATCTAAAAAGAAGCTTATCAATGCTCTGCAGACTGCATTGTGTTTATGTATTTAACTAAATTCTTCAGAATTTGTGTTAGTCTCCTACATTTTTGTTTCATTCCTTGTTGAACTTTCTTGTCTGTGTGTTAAACTCTGTTCCCACACTGCTCTGAGGCACTGAGGACAGATGATGTTCAAAAGCAGCACATTGGGCCAGATGTGCTCCAAGGGACATCACTCAACCCCAATAAAGCCAGGCTGGTACAGCTGGCTTGAGCACTCATACCACCATGCAGCGTACTTGAGAGAAGGTAATTTTCAGTGAAGCAGGCAAACAGATTGGTGTCACCATCTGTCATGTATCTGATATGACCAACACTGTAGGACCTCAGAAATTTTTGTCAAAAAACTGTTTTTTTGGGGCCTAGGACACTACTGATACCCTTGACATACCCTACTCTTTTACCTTGGCAGTCTGGAATTTTCATGGGATTTGGTACTAAAAGTGTTAATGAGTTTGGGGATTTTCGACATGGTTTAGAGAGGTTTGACATTCCTGTGGTTCCTCTTGCCCTTCACACTTAATGTATAGCTTTCTGCACGAGTGGAAGGCTAAGACTCAGTAACTTATGCTGATTCTTCCAAATCCATATGCTTCCTTCTTTTTAAGTAGTAAAAGGGAAACAACAAACATGGTATTGCTGCTGAAGATATTAAACAGAAAGCATTTCACTAGAATTCATACTGAAAAACAGTCCCTTGGGTTTTTCTAACCTATCCACGCTAGAACTGGAAGAAACTAATATAATTCTAAACCTCCCTGTACCTTTTGGACAAGTCAGGTCTAAAAGAAGATGGAAACCTTGCTAGTAGTCCCTGGTTTCCAGCAGATCCTTGTGTAGTTTGTAAAGTGGAGGCATGGAGTCCTTATTTTCTCAGCTACTCCTTGGAACGTTGCATAAAGACAAGTTAGATATACAATAGCTAAATAGAGATTACAAATCTAAACCAGAATCAGAGTTTCTATTCTGCACTGGACAGACCAAAAAAGCACGGAGGGACAAAATTCTCATCCTAATGAAGTTAATGGCAAAGCTCTTCCTTACTTCAGTGAGATCAGTTTCATGCAAAATCTTGGCTCAAGCTTGCAGCTGGTTGACCAGACTGGGTATTTAAAGCACACCTCTGTTAAGTTTTCCCAAGTACTGATTGAGATGACTTTCCTTTTTTGCTTTCTTAAAAAATAAAAATAAAAAAATTACAATAAGAAAACATAGAAAAATATTTTAAGACTAAATACTGAGCAGTGTCTGCAAACTTGTACTGTAAGCCTGAAAAAGTCCTGAAGTACTCTCTCAGAGTTTAAGAAAATATACTGGCAAAATGGCCGTTTCCATGTTTCTGTGTCAGTACTTTAATCCACAAAGGCTGCTGATGAGTCACATTATTTGGGTGTCAGAGAGAAAGAAGGGAAACTCTGACTTGTGATGGTTGAGTGTCCAAACAACAAAAAATAGGCATCAACAAAACAAGTAAAAGCTCCAAATGATTTTGAGATCTTGAATCAGCAAGTAAACAAGGCCATGAAATCGTGCATTGGGCTACAAGGACTGCAGCACAGCACTGTAACTGGAGCTGTTTGGCACACAGATGAAACTAGTTATTTGACAGTTGGATTAGTTTGATCTGGAGTGGATGGTAGTGTGGGAAAGGAAAAGGTTTCTGCAATTTCAAGTCCCCATGCTCATCTGGTCTGTCCTCTGAAAACTACTGCTGTTTCATTGGATGTTAGCATGTAAATGGGTTCCCTCCACCCTCAAGATTCCTATCTGATGAAAAATAAAAGGAGAAAGGAAGAGAGCAGGTAAAAGAAAGCTTGTGCTACTAGCACTGTACATCACACGCATTCCCAGCCCAAGGGTTACTTCTCTTGCTTCTTGTCCCTGAAGTGTCTCTTTAACAACTGAGTTGATTCAATGCAGAGTGTCATTAACAATCTGATGGTGAACAAGTACTCGTGACAATCCTTATCTTACAAAGGCAAACTATAAATAAGCATCTTGAGAAAATCCAGCATCCTGACAAGGTTGGTGGGTTCCCAGTAAACCAATTCCAGTGCATTAATACACACAAACACTAAACTATTTCGTACAGAGCGTTTTAGATCTGTATAAATCCTTCCAGTAAGCATTAGTCTGAGCACTCAAGGTTGGGGAAGAATTGCTTCTGTGTATATGATTAAGTCTGAACAGTTAAATTAGACTTGTTTATAAACAATTAAGTATGCTGGGTCAAGTGCAATCCCAGTGTCATCACTGATGGTTTCATTTCTTAGGCCTGCCAAAGATACAGTTCTCCAGGCAGCAATCTGAAAGTCATCATTCAGCTTCTGACTAGCCCACATATGGCTGGCCCAAAGAGAGCCATTCAGAACCTCAAAGGCTCAGCTGTGACTTTTAGCTTTTATCAGTGCAAAATACAATGGCAAGGTAGGCTGTGGGTCTGCTTCTCCTCCACACTAACTAAAAGTGACGAGGTAGGGAAATGGTCCTTCCTGGTTTTCTCACTGTGCAAAATGAATTACTGTGCAAATTCATATTTTCATTCAACCCTTCTGACATTTGTCTTCCTCATCATCCCTTCAGCCATGTTTGTGTCTTTTTACTATCACCTTTTTCCACTTTTGTTTTCTTTCCGTAATGAACTGACTTACTTAGAACCTCTCACATCCATGATAGCACCCTCTCCACACACCCTACTGTTTCTTCTCTCTCTCTTCTTTCTTTCTTCCTGGACAACTACAGTCCTCCCTTGGTCTCAGAAGACTGACAAAGTAATGAGGGAGGGAGAATAAAAAGAGTGCGACTGAAGACGAAGCAATGGAAAAATACAGTGTATCGCTTGAACGAGGTGCTTTGAAAGGCACTCAATGACTATCCAGGTTACCTAGAATTTCTCCAGGTCATGGTTCAGGCAGGACAAAACTCTGCCCTTGTTGTAAACTTCTGTTCCATTGGGCAAAAATTTTGTTTGAGTGCTCATGTATAAGACCTGAGGATTAAACAGAGGTATATAGATTCATAGATTCATAGATGCATTAGGTTGGAAAGGACCTACAAGATCATCTAGTCCAACCATCCTCCTATCACCATCCCTACCCACTAAACTACTAAATCAAATCCCTTAGCACCTCATCTAAACGCTTCTTGAACAGCACTAGGGATGGTGCCTCAACCACCTCCCTAGGCAGGCCATTCCAGTGCCTGACCACTCTTTCAGAGAAAAAGTTTCTCCTCAAATCTAATCTAAATCTTCCTTGGCGCAACTTGTGGCCATTCCCTCTCGTCCTGTCACTAGTAATCTGGGAGAAGAGACTGACCCCCTCCGCACCACACCCTCCCTTCAGGAAGTGGTAGAGTGCAATAAGGTCCCCTCTGAGCCTCCTTTTCTCCAGACTAAACAATCCCAGCTCCCTCAG
>VXAB01000280.1:153003-170617 GCA_013399175.1 Odontophorus gujanensis
CTTCCTTTTCTCCAGTCTAAACAATCCCAGCTCCCTCAGCCGCTCCTCATAAGACTTGTGCTCCAGACCCCTCACCAGTTTTGTTGCCCTTCTCTGAACAGGTAAGAAGACATCAGTCAGTACACTACCAAAATCTTATGCCAAACCTCAACTGCCTCTAGGAAGCTCAGATGATTATCTATCTTCTACCCTTTTTGCCTGTAGATTTTCTGTGGTAGGAACTACTTTGTTGTTGTTGTTCTTCTTCTTCAAAATTCAAAACAAAGGAAAAACATTAATCACTCAGAAAATGCCGCCTTTATCTGTCAAGGCATTTGCAGACTGTTGCTGTTAAGCTTGAGCATTCATTCTTAAGTGTAATGATGAAAATGTAAGTGAATCCAGTCTCGCTAAAATACAGAACAGAGACNATAAGAAAACATAGAAAAATATTTTAAGACTAAATACTGAGCAGTGTCTGCAAACTTGTACTGTAAGCCTGAAAAAGTCCTGAAGTACTCTCTCAGAGTTTAAGAAAATATACTGGCAAAATGGCCGTTTCCATGTTTCTGTGTCAGTACTTTAATCCACAAAGGCTGCTGATGAGTCACATTATTTGGGTGTCAGAGAGAAAGAAGGGAAACTCTGACTTGTGATGGTTGAGTGTCCAAACAACAAAAAATAGGCATCAACAAAACAAGTAAAAGCTCCAAATGATTTTGAGATCTTGAATCAGCAAGTAAACAAGGCCATGAAATCGTGCATTGGGCTACAAGGACTGCAGCACAGCACTGTAACTGGAGCTGTTTGGCACACAGATGAAACTAGTTATTTGACAGTTGGATTAGTTTGATCTGGAGTGGATGGTAGTGTGGGAAAGGAAAAGGTTTCTGCAATTTCAAGTCCCCATGCTCATCTGGTCTGTCCTCTGAAAACTACTGCTGTTTCATTGGATGTTAGCATGTAAATGGGTTCCCTCCACCCTCAAGATTCCTATCTGATGAAAAATAAAAGGAGAAAGGAAGAGAGCAGGTAAAAGAAAGCTTGTGCTACTAGCACTGTACATCACACGCATTCCCAGCCCAAGGGTTACTTCTCTTGCTTCTTGTCCCTGAAGTGTCTCTTTAACAACTGAGTTGATTCAATGCAGAGTGTCATTAACAATCTGATGGTGAACAAGTACTCGTGACAATCCTTATCTTACAAAGGCAAACTATAAATAAGCATCTTGAGAAAATCCAGCATCCTGACAAGGTTGGTGGGTTCCCAGTAAACCAATTCCAGTGCATTAATACACACAAACACTAAACTATTTCGTACAGAGCGTTTTAGATCTGTATAAATCCTTCCAGTAAGCATTAGTCTGAGCACTCAAGGTTGGGGAAGAATTGCTTCTGTGTATATGATTAAGTCTGAACAGTTAAATTAGACTTGTTTATAAACAATTAAGTATGCTGGGTCAAGTGCAATCCCAGTGTCATCACTGATGGTTTCATTTCTTAGGCCTGCCAAAGATACAGTTCTCCAGGCAGCAATCTGAAAGTCATCATTCAGCTTCTGACTAGCCCACATATGGCTGGCCCAAAGAGAGCCATTCAGAACCTCAAAGGCTCAGCTGTGACTTTTAGCTTTTATCAGTGCAAAATACAATGGCAAGGTAGGCTGTGGGTCTGCTTCTCCTCCACACTAACTAAAAGTGACGAGGTAGGGAAATGGTCCTTCCTGGTTTTCTCACTGTGCAAAATGAATTACTGTGCAAATTCATATTTTCATTCAACCCTTCTGACATTTGTCTTCCTCATCATCCCTTCAGCCATGTTTGTGTCTTTTTACTATCACCTTTTTCCACTTTTGTTTTCTTTCCGTAATGAACTGACTTACTTAGAACCTCTCACATCCATGATAGCACCCTCTCCACACACCCTACTGTTTCTTCTCTCTCTCTTCTTTCTTTCTTCCTGGACAACTACAGTCCTCCCTTGGTCTCAGAAGACTGACAAAGTAATGAGGGAGGGAGAATAAAAAGAGTGCGACTGAAGACGAAGCAATGGAAAAATACAGTGTATCGCTTGAACGAGGTGCTTTGAAAGGCACTCAATGACTATCCAGGTTACCTAGAATTTCTCCAGGTCATGGTTCAGGCAGGACAAAACTCTGCCCTTGTTGTAAACTTCTGTTCCATTGGGCAAAAATTTTGTTTGAGTGCTCATGTATAAGACCTGAGGATTAAACAGAGGTATATAGATTCATAGATTCATAGATGCATTAGGTTGGAAAGGACCTACAAGNAAAATTCAAAACAAAGGAAAAACATTAATCACTCAGAAAATGCCGCCTTTATCTGTCAAGGCATTTGCAGACTGTTGCTGTTAAGCTTGAGCATTCATTCTTAAGTGTAATGATGAAAATGTAAGTGAATCCAGTCTCGCTAAAATACAGAACAGAGACATGCCCTCAGTCACAGAAGTACAGTTCATTCTTCAAATGCAAGTCAAGAAAGCCTAGTCTTTGGTGCTCACTGGTGTCTTTGCAAAAACAAATAGAGCCAGTGATTACTCTTCTGTATATTTTTCCAAGTCCTGAAATGAAATCATGCTTGTTTTATAGTGAACAAGTACTATGAGGTGCCAAGTTTCCAAAATAACAAAATGTAAGAGAAATCTGGTTTGTATGTTTACTAATTGCTATGTTTGCCTTTTGAAAGAAGAAACAATGAACAGAGAAGACATTTCTCAGCTGTTAAGTAAAATAACACTCATCAAACAATTCTTGTGTCTACTTTTCTCTGCCTTGTCAAGCACCATCTAGACATAAAGGCAGTCTCCTTTCAGGAATCCCACAAACAGTGGCACAGAGGTGGCACTGTCCTTTTATGGACACCGGCACAATTAGGATGGATAAGGAAGAGATCTTCATTCTGTCTAAGAAGAATTCACTGATAACAAGATACAGAATGTGCTTGAAGCTGTATAGTAGCTTATCTCACTGGACACAAGTCCATCATTCACAAACTAACAGCTTGGCCATGGATTGCCTTCAGTAAGCCACAAAAACCTGATAGCCTCTATTCCATTCATGAAGTTACACATGTGGGAGCGAACAGCAAATGCTGCCAACTACACAACTTGCCATGTAGTAAGTATGTCACTGTGGTAAGATGACTGAACAAGACCTCAGTTGCTAGCACTCACAGCAGTTCACTTACCCTGTAGTAGTCTGTGCTGTACACGTCTCTAGACATCCCAAAATCCCCAATCTTCACCAGTAGGTTCTCACCAACCAGGCAATTCCGGGTAGCAAGGTCCCGATGCACGAAGTGCTGTGATGCCAGGTAAACCATACCAGCTGCAATCTGCTGGGCAATGTGAAGCATCTGGGACTGTGTCAGCTCAGCTGGTCGATTGCCTTCTGCCATCAGTACTGCATCTGGTCCATGTGCCCTGCACCAAAATACAAGCTGATTTAGTGACACACCACTTGTGAGATACAGAGGTGAAAGATATTGGTGAGCCTAAAACCAGAGAAGTGACTTACTTAAGTAAAATAATAAAAAGTGCTATGGAGTTCTTGGAAAAAATAGCAAGAATTTGTCTCTTGGATTTTTTCATTTACTGTTTTTCTTCACTGTGTGAAAGACAGGTGATTTGAAGAGAATTATACAACAGGTATATATATTGCTCATGGAAATAAGGCAGATTGGTTCATATCAGTAACCCTCTGTCTTAAACCACCACGTCTCTCATAACTTGAAGATATAGTTTTCAACATTCCTATACACTATTTTATGATGAGCATCACTAACCAATCTCTAGCCAATTAGTGAGGCTTTCATTCATCATTTAATACACTGAATAACACTTTCTATCCATCTTCCCTTCTGGGTTTTCAGAAGCCTTTTTAATTCTATTCCTGCAGACTATTCTTTTCATTCCAAGAGGCCACCTCTGCCATCCTCTCCCCAGCTATTTTGGAAAAATATTCTACAACCAGTTTTAACTTTCCCTCAGAAGTCCTTCCTTCCTCCAAAGAAGAGTTTCAGAGAATCACCTTTCTAATCAATAAAAGTGAGGCCTTAATTCATCCCTAAGGGAAAGGCACAGGAGTTTGGAAAATAGTTGCAAATTAATCAAAATGTATGAGATAAAATCTGACATAACCTATTAGAAATATGTTATTAAAATTGCCCCAAGGGAAGAACTTCAAGAGCAGAGTGACAGATGTGAGAAAGAAATGAAAGAAGGTATGTGGCATTGCTGGCATTGCATCTGCTACCAGGTAAAGAAATTAACCACACTTTCTTTGTCACAGGTGCAGTCAGCCACTGAATTGGTTTGAGTAAGGGGAAATAAACAGGAAGTCATGAAGCCTCCAACCAAAATGTTTTATCAAAAACCATTGCACCTTTTAATTGCGCTGATTTTTCCTAATGACTTCTCTCAGATATGAAGATCCAAATTACTAAATTAGAGAGCTCTAGTTTTTTTTTCACTAGCTTCCTTTGTCTATTTGTAATGAAACTTTTGGATTATTTTTAACAGTCCAATCTATCTTGCTTTTACTTGTGCTGTGGCCTGTAAATGACATGCTCCTCAGTGTCTACAGCAGCCAGTTACATGGATAGACACTTCCCTGAATCCACATTAACAGTCAATGCCCAGAACAAGCACAGGGCAGGAATGACTTCGAGGCAGGGGACCTAGATCTGAAACAGCATTTGGCTGCACACAGATAGCAAGACTTATTTGGGTTAAATTTCAGATTCATTTTTCCCATCGGCCTTTGGTGGCGCTGCAGGGTAAGAAATACAGGCTGTTACAGCCCATGTATCACTCACCTCTGATCTGCTGCACAAGCTACATCAGATGGGAGAGGAATGACAAATTGGAGCTTAGGTTAAACAGCTTGTCCCAGCATAATCATTCTATGTTCTAAAGACCGGGGCTAATTAATAATTAAAAAATAAAAATAAAAAGAGAGAGAGAGAGAAAGAAGACCTAATGGAGGACATATATTGTCTGCTAAACTACCTTTCTGTACAATTCAAAGGGAGTTAGGAGGTAAGAAAAGGCCAATTAAAAAAAAAAAGTCAAATCAAAGAATAAGTATTTCTTCTAATGACGACGAATCAGCATCCAGTCTGGCTTGTTCTAATGGAAATTCAGTGTTTTGAAAAAGTACTGGGCTGGCATCTTTGGAAACTGCTGATCCATGGCAAAGGTCCAAGCAGGCAAATGTAAATGTCCCAACATTGCTCTCACAATACAGTTCAATCTTTTGCCAAAGAGACAGTCAGTCTGGGAAAAGTAGTGCTTGATCTGCATCCCCAGTTCGGGATCTGGTCTCTGCCAGCCCCAGCAGCCCTTCCAGTAAGGGAGGATGCTAGTTGATGTCATTTGCTTTTACACACTGTGACTGTTTGTTCACTGGAGATTACAAGGACAGCAAACTCATTTCACAAAGGCTAAAAAAATGGTGACACAAGCAATCACTAGCACTTTCAGTAAGATAGAAAACCTGAACCCGTTTAAAGGCACATTAGATTGTTTTACAGCTTTGTCAGTGGCATGCATTTAAGTGACATCTTTCCAAAATGGTGGTGCCCCTACCATGAGAGATCTCAGTACACTGAAACGTTTTTGATGGAAATGACACAGAAGACCTTGAAAGAACAGTCCCTTATGAAATATTTTTATGTAGGAGCAGAAGCTGTCTCTTAACTGCTTATTTTTATGTCAATGAATACACACTGGTGGATGTGGCACACACACAAGACCAGTGTTCAAAGCTTGATGATTTGTGAGTTATCTATTATATTGAACCTTAGATATCATCTACATATTTATGACTTCTTTACTGACAAAATTCAGTCTATGATGTACGTTCCTCAACATCTTTATGAAACAAAGCCCTACTCCAGAGCCCAAGATGTAGCATTTTACGCTGCACTGAAGTTTTTGGCTCACACTTTTCTTGCCACACACTAATGGTACTCATACCAAAACACTGGGAGGAGAGAAGAGAAAAGAGGATACGTTTCTGAAGTTCTTAGATGCCTACAGTTTGTGATAGGTGTTAAGTGGGATCTTTCAAAGTGCTACCAGAAAACAGTTCCTACCACAAGCACTATAACCAGACATTTTTGAATATACTGAAATACACTGGAAACAATTTTGCTTGGTTTCAGTTCCTTTGGTGTAAAGTGTAGTTCCAAACATGTAAGGAAACAGTGAACTCCATATCACAGTACACAAAATGACTGTTGCACAGATTTGCACTTTTAGGTGTCTGAATTTTTCATGGGGGTTAATTTGGCATTAAATACCAGTAGCTTCCTTCACTGCCCACTTCTGTCTCCCTAGAACAATACATGGTAGATTTACCTGAGGAATTTGTTTAGATCTCCATGCTTCATGTACTCAAAGACCATGATGAGTGGATCACCCTCAACACAGACACCATAGAATTTGACAATGTGCTCATGTTGCAGGTTAGTCAGCAGCTCTGCCTCACGGTGGAAGTCCTTGCGGGCATTGTCACTGGCATCCTTCAAAGTCTAGAGGAGAAAATGAGAATGTAAGAAAGATGTTCACAGAAAGTAGTGAACAGGTGGGATGGCACTGTAAGTGTTATGTAAGGACAATGCTGCGTGAAGGATGGAGAAATTATATTCTTAGTAACATTTCAGAAACGCAGGCGTGATGTCTAAATGCACTGAAGTAAAGGCAGTACAATTTATGTTGCTCTGCCCCATGTCATCCCAAACAACACTTTCTAATGTAAGAATATGTAGGAACACTCATAATCTTGCTTTTCCAAACACAGGCAGTCTTATAAAAAGTACACCAGTAACCAGCTGATTCATATTGTTTAGCATTTAACTCATGCAAAATCCTATTATGCTGTTGGTTTTTACCTCTGGTTTATGTTCCTCCCAGTAAAGCTCTGCTTGCATAAAATACTTAGTAGGAACGTGGGTGCATTTCTTATGCATCAATGGCATTGTTGCTGTTGATGTTGGTCCCTGTGTGTGCTATGTATTAGTCAGATTTGAAGAAGGAAGAAAATACCATACATCCAAAGACCTCTGAAATTAAGTGAATGTACTTGCATGACTAAGATCAACCGTAAGTATAAGCAACTGAAGGATCAATCTCAAACTGACAGACTGAGAGTAAATATAAACAAAAAATAATCCTGCAGTGTCAATTTTTACTTTTCCCCCTTTTATTTGTAAAGCTCCAATTTTCACTTTGAATGACGTATGTCCACGCTGGATCAAATAGTAGCTTTAAACTTTGTATAATGAAATAATGTTATTTTACCTGCTGCACATAAGCAGTTTCAAATCTCTTCCAAAGAACTACATTTCATGAGTACGGAAACACTTTCATGTATGAAAATAAAAGCAAATTCTGTCACAAATTAAGTTAGTAACAATCACAATTGACAAGAAACCACTACTGTTCTCTACCTTCAGTGATTTTACTATATTAAATCAAACAACATTTTTGAAACAGTATGAGAGCATTAGCAGGTTACCGATGTTCACAAATTACTATTCACAAAAACTGAAGGCTAGGCTCTGAACCTCTGTATTTTAACTACTTGCATACTTTAAACAAAGGAAGGTAAGAGAAAACTAACAGTACTACCTTAACTGATAACAGTTTATGCTAGTTATCCAGCCACACTGTTTTCTACTCTGAATTCATAAAGAATGGAACCAACCATGCTCATTAGAACAGATACAGAGCAAGTTGATACTGTGCAGTCATTACATCAACAATCCTAGTTTCTTGCTATTAATATTCATGGTTTGATCACAGTTTTTCTTTAGCAGAGACAATTCAGTCCTTTCTTCTAATATTAAACATATGCATGTATGCATATGAGGGACTAGGGACTAAAACACGACCGTCAGAAAACACTTGCTTTACTTATGAAATAGTAACCATAGGTCTCAAAAAGGAACAGCTAGCATGACAAAGTGCAAGGGAGACTGAGTGGCCATTTGTCAGATTCGGGGGCTATTCCCTGTGAATTTCATGCTCTGTGGATCCTAGGGGCAACAGAAGCCATGCCACAAATGACACTTCCCTCAAGGACTCATTTATCAGTTTCATGTATCTTCAGGCATAGAACCTTTCTTCCACAAATTTTACCAACAATGATGCAAGGATTTGGATCACCGTAACATCACAAGCTGTGACACATTAGCATAAACAGCTATATCATCTAAGATGGGTATCAAGTTTGCTTCTCAAATATAATCACCACAAAATCATATGCAGATCAAATGAAGAATGAAACTGAAATGTCTTCCAATTGTTCCAGGCTCTGGGATGATGCCTTAACATGACGCAGGCACCAACTCACAGTCCAACTTATGCAGTATGATGAAATCACTGAGAATAATTCTGTTGTCAATTGAGTCTCCTATGGTGGTTTCATATATAAAGCCATTGGACTATAATTCTTCTCAGCAAGAGAAATAGAAAAACAATTCATATTAAAAACATTTTTAAATTATAGCAATGTAGGGAAAAAACTGATATAGAGAAGCACAGGCTCATACTGTCTCTAGCATGCTCTTTCCTCAGAAAGACTGTAAAAATGCTGACAGCTCCTGCCCTGTGAGGATGGCATATAGTATATTTCAGGAGACTCTTTTTTATCTCACATGAACAGCAAAATTATCATATGGCAGAGCAGTTGCCATGGCAATTACACATTTTCTGTCAAATAGGAAAATACAGAAAGGTCTAAAACCCTGGTAAAACTCACACAGGGTTTCTACTACCAAGGGGCAACCTGATGTTCTGTTACCTTTCGCTGCAAGGTCCTCTCATTTCCTTTTAATTATTTCACGCAGCACACATAATAGACACAATGCATGAGAGATAGATGACATAGGCAAGGAGGTGACTGGAAAGTGAAACAATTAATAAGCAAGTGACATTTACATAGAAATTACACTGTAGAATGCATCTAGCTTGTTCACAATGTAAGAGAAAAAAAATAATAAACAAAATAAAACAGTAAGAGCACAAGGCAGAAACAAAGACATATTCATTAGTACCATTACTGACAAGTAAGCCAAAGCTCTGCATGCAAAGCACTTTTAGCAGTCAATGGGAGTTTATCCTGAGCAGGGACTGAGATACAATCTCAAGTACTTTTCCAATCATCAGGCTGCTGGGCCAGCAGCTAAGGAAGAGTGGCATGCCCTCTCGAGCAAGAGGCCCACCCTGGCTGGTACAGGAGCTCTGAGTTCAGCCCTGTGGCAGTTGGACTGCACTCCTTGTTTATTTTCCTCCAACAAGTCCTTTTCTAGATATCAATGTAGAAAATGGTGCAGTGCAGCAAGCACAAATCACTAGCTCCTCAATCCACTCTGACAACACAGAACTGGATCCATGCAAAGGTCAGGGGAAAAGTATAGACATCTGACTCACACCAGCACCAGTATGATCTGCTAAGGAACCTCTCATGACAACCTGTCTTTTCACGGTCTCAGCCTTCCACTGTGAAATGCTTATTGCCCCCCAACACAATAGAATAGCTGAGATTTGAAGAAGAGCTGGAAATCTCTGGTTCTCTGCAGTGTCATGGAAGTGTTCTTCAACTTACAACCCTAGGCCTGGAGAAGCACAGGGCAAATCCCATGTCTCCCACTTCTACGGCATCAAGAGGCTAAATGTGCATTCCAGGTAATCCTTACCTCCAGGTCCAGTCAGCTTAAACAACAGCAAAACTGCACCTTGGGAAGTAACCCTAGGAGTAGACAATACCCAGAGCTTGAACAACCACTGTAGCATAGCGAAATTGGCCAACAGTGAAATGATAACTTTTCTGGATAGACTGGATTGATGGCCTCAAGGCAAACTGTATGAGTTTCAATAAGCCCAAGTGGCAGGTCCTGCATTTTGGTCACAGCAACCCCAGGCTACAGTCTTGGGGAAGAGTGGTTGGAAAGCTGCCTGATGGAAAGGGCCCTTGGTGTGCTGATGGACAGTTGGCTGAATATGAGCCAGCAGTGTGCCCAGGTGTCCAAGAAGGCCAATGGCATCCTGGCTTGTATCAGGAATGGTGTGGTGAGCAGCATGAGGGAACTAACCCTCCCACTGTACTCAGCACTGGTGAGGCCCCACCTTGAGCACTCTGTTCAGTTTTGAGCACCTCAGTACAGAAAGGACATCGAGGTGCTGGCTTGTGAAGGGCAACAAGGCCTGTGAAAGGCATGGAGAATATGCCCTGTGAGGTGTGACTGAAGGAGCTGGGGCTGCTTAGTCTGGGGAAGGGGAGGCTGAGGGGAGACCTTATTGCTCTCTTTAAATACCTGAAAGGTGACTGCAGTGATTACAGGGTTGGTTTCTTCTCACTGGTAACAGGTGACAGGACAAGGGAAAATGGCCTTAAGTTGAACCAGGGGAGGTTTAGGTTGGATATAGGGAAAAACTTATTTACAGAAAGGGGTGTTAAGCACTGGAATAGGCTTCCCAGGGATATGGTTGAGTCACCATCCCTGAATGTATTTAAAATCCATTTGGATGTGGTGCTCAGGTACATGATTTACAAGTGGGTTGTTGGAGTTAGGGTAGTATGGTTAGGTTGGACTTGATGATCTTGAAGATCTTTTCCAATCTGAGCAATTCTATGATTCCGTGACTCTATGATTCTTTTTGCCATCCCCTGTTCTCTAAAAATGTCTGCGGTAAATGTTACGCTGGTTTGATTTGAAAACTCACCTGGGGAGTGAGGCTAATCCTATGACCAGATTGTCCTGTGATGAAGCTCTGTGTTCACAGATTTTCTTCGCAAATCACAGAATTATAGAATCATAGAATATTTTGAGTTGGAAAGGACCCTCAAAGCCCATCTAGTCCAACTCCCTTGCAATAAATAAGGACATCTACAGCTAGATAAAGTTGGTTAGAGCCCTGTCCAGCCTTTTCTTGCATGTCTCCAAGGTCGTAGCATTCACCACATCTCTGGGCAGCCTGTTCCAGTGCCTCACCACTCACATTATAAAAAAATTTCTTCCTTATATCCAGTCTCCTCTCTTTTAGATGGAAACCAGTTCCCCTCATCCTGTCACAGCAGACCCTGCTGAAGAGTCTTTCCTCTTCTTTCCTATACATCCCCCTTAGACAGTGAAAGGCTTCTGTCAGGTCTTCTTGAAGTCTTCTCTTCTCCAGGCTGAACAGCCCCAGCTCTCACAGCCTGTCCTCCTAAGGTAGGTGTTCCATCACAGAATGGCTTAGTTTGGAAGGGACATGAAAGCCCGTCTGGTTACAACACCCTGCCATGGACAGGATTGCAACTCAGTAGATCAGGCTGCCTAGGACCCCAGCCAATTTGGTTTTAAACACCTCCAGGGATGGGACATCCACAGCTTCTGTAGGCACCCTGTGCCAGTGCCTCACCACCTTCTGAGTGAGAAATGTTCTCCTAACATCTAACTTGAGTCTCTCCTCTCTTAATTTAAAATTGTTCCCCAGGATACCTTACTCCTTTTCCAAATAGCAGAAGCTCAAGCATTTGAGGTTGTTTATGCTAAACCTACTTCTTATCTTCCTAGATATCTCTGGAACTCTTAACTCCCAAGCAATTTACTACAGCATCATCAACATCTCAGATACTAGCCTGTTGATGAGGAAAAGGATGCATGTTGGCTCAGATGTGAAGATGCTCAGGCCAGTGTTTTAGTGTACTTGTATAAAATCATATAGTTGCACGGCAGTCAGCCATCAAGAACAGCAGTGTTGCCAAGAACCAACCACGCGTGGGTGTGGATGTGCTTCCTATCTGCCTGAGTCCCCTGGCACTTCCTCCCTTATCACCAAACATATGCTCCTACTGGGCTCTTCTTCATGGAGAAAATTTTGCTGTAGTTTTGTTAAGGGGGTTGAAGCTCTCTAAAGCCTTCGCTCTTTGCCAGAAGAAGCTACCCTTGGCTGCTGGTATCCAGATTTGCTGCTCTGAGGTAAAAAAAAATTACACATTTTCAGTGTCAAACCCTGTGCCAAGTGGTGGAGCCTGGACACAGTCTTCTGCTTAGCTCTCTACATGCAGTAACATTCCATCTCTATCAGCTCAGGATGCACCAAAGGTTCAAACTCTCAGTAAAGTGGGGATCAGTCTAATCACCGAGTTTGCAAAAAAAAATTTCCTCTTAAGACAGTGACCAGAGTCTCATATTAAGAGGCAATGTAAGAAACTTTAAATTAGCATAATCTATCCACAAAGGTTATTTTCTGCATGGTTACCTATGTAATCCTTTTTGATGCTAGAAAGAATGGATTTAGTCAAAAAAGAAAAATACAATAATAATAGTAATACAGAAAACTGATAGATTTGTCATCTAAACCCATGGGGACACTTCCCCTTTAAAGGCTGAACGCTCTTACTTGCCAGTTATATTGAGAAAGTGCATCAGAGAGAGTGTAGAACAGCATTTAACTGTGGAAGTGCTAGGCTGCATTTGTTCATGACTTTCAAAGGGAGCAAGTGAATGGGAAGACTATTATTTTCCTATCAAGAACTTCCCCAAAGTGATAGAGAGGAAGAAATTTCCACTCTAGTTTCACCAAAAAATACAATATAAAATTCATTCAGTTTTGTCTTCTCCTGTCTCATATTTTCTCCCCTCAGGACCTCATTTTTCTTCATATGACTCATATTTCTCCTCATATTGACTGGACAATTCAAACTATCTAAAACCTGGTAAATTTGGCCAGAAAGCCAGAAAAATCTGCTATTTCTGATGGAGCAAGAAAATGCTCTACAAATCCATCTTCTTTTCATGTTCTCTCACTGCCAGATCCTGTGTCTTGTTTCCATTTACAAGAAGATGATGTACTTGGTTTCTTTTATGGTATAGTTTCATCCAGAATGTACGCATGGCTGCCTAATTGAGGCTGTTCACACAAGATTGTCTTCTGATTCCTAAGCACAATCCAAATTCTAAATCTGTATTCACCCTGCATTTAATGAGGTATCTCAGAATGTTGAACACCTCGTTCAGCTTTCAGCAGAACAACAGATGGAGATAGGAGATTGTTGCCAGGGTGACTGAAAACTCTGAGTGTAGTTTCACTGGTACTGTTTGCTAGTGTAGCTAAGGATGATGACTGACCCTTAGTCTTTCCATTTCAGGGGACTAAAAGGTTTTGGTACAGTAAAGCCAGTTTGGTGTCTGAATCCTGAGACTATAATGGAAATCTTCCTCCTTTGAACTACATTTTGGAAGGGTTGACTGAAGATATAAAATTAAGAATTATTCCTCCAGGTCTGAAATGTGATTTCTGGATTTCCACACAGACAGTGTTTAACAGTACATTAAAATACTACCCACAATTTTGTAGTAACATTCCTGGCAGTTACATTAATGGAAATTACCCAAAGATAATTTCAGTGGCTGATTAAAAGAATCACAATTACGAAAAAAAAGGCCACCTTTGACTGGCAGTTATACACATAACCTATCCACTCAGATGGTTATAGATTATTTTGTTAGACACACAAATGTAAGTCATGTATTTTTAATAGCCCAGGCATTATTTTTCACTAATCATATTTTAAATAAATCATAAAAGATTTTGCCCTTCTGTGACACCGTCTGTTTTTCCCCTTTTCCTTATGAAATTCGGCTTTTATTTTATAATCCACAGCAAGATCGAGTATCACATTCTCTTAACACTCCATTAGCCTTGTGAACCCTTCCACATATATCAGAGGAGTTAAACTGGGCTACAGAAAAGGCAAATATGATCATTTACAAATAAAATAGGATTAGTTGCAACCATGAATTAATGATGGAAATCCTAGACTCTTTTACCTTCACTGCCACCAAGATCTTGTCCTGTTCGGGACAGAGGTTGTAACATTCTGCCAGAAACACTTTTCCAAAGGCTCCTTCTCCCAGTTCTCTTTTAAGAACGATATTGTGGCGCTTGATGTGCTGAACAACTGCAAAGAGAAAACAAAAACAGAAGACAAAATGAGGTGTAAGGGCCCAAGCTTAGAGATAGTTGGAGAAAGGTTTGCCTGAAGAACACACTGCACGTAGTGGAAAGAATCAATGTACCCATGCATGACTTATTAACACCTTGCCAAGAAAGGCTCATTTAAATATATTTTTTTATTTGGACAGCAGTTCATTTCCTGGATAAGAAGATGTTGAGAATCACCTGGGAAAAGCTTATGCATCATTGTATTTTGAAGACTGCTATAGAGCATACTGAACAGTCACTGCTGTTATACTTCTTGTTTGTTTTTTTAAAAAACATGAATCAGGAAACATAAGAAACTTCTCTGATACCACTTCCAGCTGAACCATAACAATAGCTGAACCATCTCATCCAGAGTAGAAAATGTTTGGAAGAAAAAGTTTTAAAATTAACCTAACTCAGGAAAACAAAATGTGCCATCTTTCAACTAATTCCAACTTACTCTCTGTGCAAAACCTGTTCAACTGTTTTCTTTCAGTGTGCTGTACTGCCATTACTTTGAGATACAAATTTCATTCTCCCAAACGTGAATTACAATGTTGTTCTAAAGTAAAAGAAATAGAAGATGGACTAATGTTTTAGTCAGTGTCATGGACAGAGCCTTAGTGGAATGCTGCCCAGAAGAGATTGATTGAAACATTAAAGTCCTTGAGCACTTTTGTTCATCTCGTTTCACATTCTCCTTCCAATGCAAGCTTCCATTAAAAGATTTAATATTTAAAAGACTACCAAATTTTCTACAATGCACCACCAATTCAGTGTTTCACCTAAATAAAGCATCCGCAAGGTCAGTTTATCTGGCCTAATAAACAGACTGGACAGTTCTTGTTGCTGAGATTGTACAAAACAGACAGCATTTACTGATACGTTTAACCAAAGCACACTTAGCTGCTTTTGCAAAGAATGAAATTCAACCCTGCATGCTCAGAGCCTATTTGCAACTTAAATCCTGAATGCAATGGAGTAAATAGCATTGCACAGGCATCATACCACCCTCTGCCAAAGCACAAATCTCCCATTAACTGCTTAACTGCAGAGATCAGGGCTGATCCTTGTCATCAATGTCGGATATATTCACATGTAGCCAATGCCCTGACTCTAAATGGCCACATGCCTGTTCCAAACCAGGTGACCACTAACTCAGAAACTATACTGCCCCATTACTAGAGGATGGAAAATGGAGTGCTGCTAATATTGGTGGTGAGAAAAAAGGGCACATCCTGTTCCCACCAATATCAACAGTGTTTGAAGAGTGGGCCCACAGTCCCACAGCAAGGAACTCCTACATCCTGCACCCCGAGCTGTGGAGAATACCCAAGAGCTTGTAAAATGCACATGAAAGAGGGAGTCTGGTGCCAGAGCAGCATGTGCTTCTTAGTCCCCCTCTGGCACCTCTATGCTTGCCTGGGGAGCACAATGTGCTTGGGCAGCCATGTCAGCTCCTAGCTGCTATGAGAAGGCCCTGCTGACATCAGACTAAGCCCGTTCAGGTGGTGGCAGCTGGGAGGCTATGCAAGACCATGCAGCCAAGATATTCAGTTCCATAATACCAATATCATCACCTTAGAATGTCCACAAAACCCATCAGCTTTGGTAGCAGAGTAGAGCTGAAATTCTTCCCTACTGACATTAGCAGCAAAGCCCTGTGTTTGCAGAGGGGAAGGGGGTCTTTCATTTCATTCTTCTTGCACCTACCAGAAACTTGGTAATGACCACATATGACTTTCTAGATACTGATCGTGTTCTCCCCACTTTGAACACCAAACACCACTGAAGTTTGCCTTAGCAGTAAGAAGGCTTTTGTCAGGTTCCTGGAAGACTCCACAAACGACAGTGTAAAAATAAATAGGAAGCTTATTAAGTATTTCCCTATAGTATACTTACAGATGCTTAGTGCTCTGACATAAACCAAGTGTTTGAATAAACAACCTGTCCCATATCAAACTGTCAAATGCAAAACACTGCAAGCCAAGGAAGAGCTTTGCTCAGGGTTTAATCACAACCTGTTGCGCTTTAGCAATCCTTTACCTTTCTGAGCTGAACCAAGTTAGTGAACAAATAAAGAATGACAGTAAATGCGACTAAATGGGCACAGATTAAATACAAAAACAATGTAAGCAAATCAAACACATGTGATGTGATAAAAATATAAACTAAGGGAGAAATCCATTTAGCACACTCAGACCTGCGGCCATTATGACGCTTTATTCAGTTAAGAGGAGATTCCAGAAGGAGATACACTAAAAAATGCAAGTCAAAATCTGCTTTCAGTTAATACCAGGATAAAGCCAATAATTTCCCCTGAAGTCCAAGAGATTATCCTGGATTTATATTGAGGAAACAACATAAAATTTGTCCAAAGAGGTGGCATGACTGTATTACCAAAGAATTGGTCTCAGAACATTGTTTCACAAGCAAAGATGCACAAATACTCAAAGGGTGCTTATGTATTTTCCTCTTCTTTTTACTTCAAATGGTGCTTGTGCTTGAGCTTCCACTTGTGCTTTTAAAACCATGTTACCCCTGGTTTAAAAGATGTTCTTTGATTACTGTAAAAAATATGTTACATTAAGGGAAGAGTTAAGTCAAGTTGAAACACTTAAGAGAAAAATGAAACCCAAACTATGAAGTGAGACTAAACAAACTAAACAAGGGCAAATGCTGAAAAGAGGCTACAGAATTAAATAATGTCCATAAAGCCTTGCCCAAAGAAGCAGTGGGCTTTCCAAGATGTCTGCAAGGAATGGGCTGGCAAGAAAAAAACTACAGAATAGAGTTTTCTTCTCAAGGTCCCACAGGCTGTCCACAAGACAATTGGACTTACAGTATCTCAGATGCTAACAAACTGCATGTCACGCTGTAAATGATGCATTCAGGCCTTATCCTGCAAACACTATCTGCAGGCATGAGATTTCAGTCCCCAGGTAACCAGCCCTTGATGGTAAGGCCTAACAGAGAGGACCACAGCACATTCTGGAGTGGGTCCAATCAGTATGGGCAGCTCAGAGACACCTCACCACATTGAATTCACTGAGCTGCATGTGGGTGTTATCAGCCAGGAGGCCATTCAGCAGCATAAATTATTAAAAAGATTCTGCATGTAATTAAACAGTGAAATGTTGTGACAGAGTAAAAATGTTCATCCCTTGGTTACAAAGCATAGGTCTGAACACTTTGCAACTACACGTGACCATTACACCACCTAAGCTGACCTGCACAGCATGGAACATACCATTGATTTAAATTACTTGTTCTTGGCAGGAAAATACCTTCTGAAAGGAGATGTGCCAGTCTTTATTAGGATGTCTGAGCTATTCACTTGCCCTAATGTGTAATCATTTTCCTTACTAATAAAAATCCAGACCTTTTTTTCTCTTAATTTTAGCTTTTTTGGCCTGTATCCCTTGAGTTTCAGGAAACTTTCTCTGCTTGTGTGAACACCCTTTTATGGTCCACTACAAAATATCAATACTATTATTTGTATGGTACTGGTAAGGCAAAGAAATGGGAGCCCGTCTCAGGTAAGCATTTTATCTAGTTTGCCAGTCATTTTTATGGCCCTTCTGTGGAATAATTTTTGATATCCTTTAAAAATATAGGGTTTCTTTATTATTATTATTATT
>VXAB01000281.1:0-18769 GCA_013399175.1 Odontophorus gujanensis
TTCGTCCCCTCCTCCCCTCCCAAAAAAAATCATTCTTCTCTTTTATTTTCCGTGTTATGGGTGATGACAGAATTCAGTGCAGTTTATAGAAGGGTGCTTTTGCTCACTAATACCACTTTTGTTCCTGTTGTACCTTTTACTTATATGAAAGTAGGCACCTGTCATGACAGTTTCCTCACACTGAAAAATAAATGACTTCTCTTTTCCATGCAAATACCACATTTACCTAATTTTTCAGT
Source organism: Odontophorus gujanensis (assembly GCA_013399175.1). NCBI lineage: Eukaryota > Metazoa > Chordata > Aves > Galliformes > Odontophoridae > Odontophorus > Odontophorus gujanensis. The sequence goes on from VXAB01000281.1 coordinate 240, forward strand.
GTTTTCTTAATTACAGCACCTCTCATCCCAGTAGATCCTCAAACACTTGCCAGTTTATCACCCCCTGAAGTACAAATCACTGCATTTCTCATAATGGTAACATAGGGTTTTAACTCTCTCTCATAACAACCTTGACAAGGCAACTTTGTTCTTTAGTTAATGTCTTTGATTGGGCACACACTAGCCGTTAGGGTAGGATTAATTGTGAGCATCTGGGCATTTATTTATTTACTGTTTTTTTTTTTTTTTAAATCCTAACAGGGAGAGTACTGAAGTCTTTTCTATGAGAAAATACACTTAAAGACTTGGCACACACCTTGAATTTATAAAATCCTAAGAATCCTTGAAGAAGGATTACACTTTAACAGTGTTTCTTTAAATTTATGCTATTTATGTACATCAGAAAACAGCAGCTTTGTCTGATAACTAGACAAATAAGAATGTGAACCCTCATCCAATGTCATATAAATTTGAGAGAAGGGGAAAAAATAAAATCACCAAAATACTATAACAGTTAATGTTAGTTTTATGAAAGGGAAGGACAACGTTCTGAAACTGAAGGTTGAACAATTGTTAAAGCTGTGACTGAAATTAGTATGAAATTTGCAAGGAGAATTATGTCTCTTAAAGCCTCTGTACCCTCCAAGCTGTCACAGAAAGACTGAAGTTCCCCTACCAGAGTAAAAGGAGACCCATGAAAGATCTGAGTTTGCAAGGAGTCTTAGATCAGAAAATGTATACGTGTGTTGTTTTCAGTTAAAATATATTTTGTCTTCTACTCACTGTTGGTTGCTATTAATGGACTGAAGACATCCAGAAAGAATCAGTGAAGTACAAACACATGGCATTAGTAACACTGTTGGGTATGAAGAGGTGACCAGAACTATGAAGTATTAGGGAGTTTTTGGTAAGAGCAATGAGAAGTACAGGTCGTGAACAGTACATAGAGGGAAGAAATATCTGTGAGACAAGGTTGTCTGTGTTGCCTTTTGAGTGTTGGTGGGGATGATATAAACACTTTGCCCTTGCAAAAGAAAACCCCAAAAAAACAAACAACCAAAAACCAAAAACAAAAAGCACCAAAAGTAGAGAAGTTTCAGATCTTATTTTCTTCATCATGGACAATGTTCTCAGTTCAGACTTCTCAAAAAGGGGATGCTCTAGTGCTAGTGGATGAGGAAAAGCTCATCTATCCTAAGCTTCTGGTTGATATATAAAGGGGACTGCTTCTGTGTCCCAGTCTAAGGGTAGTGACACCACACAAATGTCCATATCTTGGTTCTCATTGTATGTAAACTACAGATAATTTTACTCCATGGAACTGGTGGAAACGATCAGAGAATCACAGAATCATAGGGATTGGAAGGGGCCTCTGGAGATCATACCTGCTAAAGCAGCCTGGCCCTATCCTCTTGACACATGTCCTTTAGATATTTATAAACATTGATAAGATCCCCTCTCAATTTTCTCTTCTCCAGGCTGAACAGTTCCAGGTCTTTCATCCTTTCCAATAAAGGGAGATCCTCCAGGTCCCAAATCATCCCCAAAACAACACTTCTTACTTTCTGTACCAAAATGTCCATATAAATTTTGAAAAACATCCTATTTGTATCAGAACAGGCAATCATGGGCCAGGAATACGGTCTGTAAAAGATGGCAGAAGTCCTTGGATGGAAACTCTCTTGAACAAAGCCACTTCAGGGAACCTCGTCCTCAGCTTCCTTCTCTTAGTGGAATACCAGGGAGAACTGGGGCATTCACAACATGGCTTTCTCAGTCGGACATGCTTCAGAAAACCTTACTTCTAGGTTAGAGACCCCAGTAAATGTTTCAGGCACAAAAACCATTTATTTCCAGAATAAGCTAGTTAATGAACATATCAATAAACCCCAAATATGCTTCTTCAGTACACTATTTTTAGTTTGCAACCCATTGCTAAAGGTTGGATTGACATGAAGGTTGGAAATTCAAGAAGAGGAAAGATTTCTCTAAGTGCGCTATGGGCATATGTATCTCAGTCTGAAACAATGGATAAAATTTCCTTTTTTTTCACCTGCACTGTGTATTCCACCTAGTTCCTTCCCTTTAGAATCCCTTAGCCAAAGCAAAGCCTATTTAAACACATGTATGCGTGCAAATTAGTTTATTAAGGAAATTAAAATTGCTTAGGATTAACGGAACAAACCACTTAAGCTTCCACGAGAGGTTGGAGGGGTTTTTTTTGTCTTATTTTTTTTTCCTGAACAAAGTACTTAACAATTATATAAAATGAGAGGTAATTTCTCTAAAGGTGGCTTGGTGCATGTCCCCTGTATTTTAATACTCATTCTCTTTGCATCGAGTGTGATATGCTCCTTTCTGATGAAACTTGGAAGTTTTCGTTTGAAAAATGATGTGTCTTATAAATAGCATGGACTAAGCAATTTTAGCTATGGTAGAGCAATAAAAAACATTCTTACCATGGATTCATTGAAGGTGCAAGGACAAATATTAACCTTGGTAGGTCTATTATAACACTTATTTAAAAAAAAAGAAGAAAGGAAGGAAAGGCATTCATATTTAAATTGTCTGTGTCTTCGTATGAGGAAGCAAATTTATAAACTCAGTAGAATAGAAGCTTAGAAGTTGGGTTCTGTTAATGTGCTTAAAAATATTCTAAAATCAAAATAAGAAAACGCTGAACTGCATAACAGCTTGCACAAATTCTAGAACTGAAATTCTTGACTGTTTTTAACAATAAAATATACATTCATTTGCATATTTAGATAAAGATTCAGTTTATTATGATAATTTGCTGATGACCCAGAGATTAGAGATTAATAACACTGATTCTAAATAAATAATGAGCATGAGGCACAAGTGTGATTCTTTTTTTCATATGTACAGTAGGAACACAGTTAATTGACTGTATCAAATGTAATACAGAAAATCTGTATCTATTCGTACAAATGACGAAAAGGCAAATCCTGTTGATTTCAAGCAAACAAGAAACCTATTGAATCTGATGGGAATATTCCCACGAGTAATGCTAAAAGGATTTGACCCCAGTTGCAAACAGAACCCTGACGATGTGGGCAGAAAAGGGAAGTAGGTGCTGTGAAACGGAGAGACCCTCCCCGTACTTCACAGTTCTGAAACTATTATTTACTATTTACTTTCCACTTTTTTTTTTGAGGGGGAAGCAGCTTAATGAAAACTCGAAGCTGTGGAAAGTGACTGCCCCAGCTGCAAGGGGAAGCTGCAATGTCGGCACGGGCAGGGCCGGTGCGATTGGAATTTCTCAAGTGATAAGAACTGATGGGCTACGACTTCAGATTTATTTTGCTAGCCCGAATTCCATGTTGTTTCCACTTTTAGGACTGGTGTGCAATATTTAGAACTTGGCGAGGAGCCAGAGATATCATTAAATCCTCGCTGCTCGCTATCGTGGAGAGCAGTTCCAGGCTAGGAGCTGTCTTCGCATCAGCACAAGTTCTTAAATACCCACAAGATGGAAAAGGGGAAAGTCAATGAATTATTCAGCAGCAAGTTTTTGGTAATCAAAGACTGAGAGGTTTTATTAAAACAAGAACAAAGCACTTGCCATCAATTAGAGCACTTCCTTCTTCATGTAAACGCTTAACAAAAGAAATGAAGCTGTTTCCAGCCCTTCCTGCAACGCATGGTGGGCTCGGTGATGAGTGGGCCGAGCCTTCAGCCCTACCCAAAGAGCCCATCTGCCCCCACCATGGGACCACAGCAGAATTCTGGTTTCAATACTAGGCTGCCAGCATGAGCTGGTCGCGGAGCAACCCTCCACCCCCAAGCCCAGCTCTGCGTCTTCCTCATCTAGGGGCAGCAAATGGAAGCAAACGTCATTTTCATAAGGAGAACAGACCTATTCATCGCAAAGACACTGATTCTGACATCTTCTGTTGCTCAGTGCTTTCATTTTTCTTGCTGTGAATTAAGACTGGTTCATTCAACTCTTTATTTATTTATTTATTTTTAATTTTTCAGGGGAAAATATTGCAAGGAATTCTTTGTTTGCCCGTATTTTCCATGCGTATGTGTTTGAGAATATAAGAAATAATGGGCTAGTTTATCACTATACACATGAACTTCACCGACTGCACTGAATTATTGGTTTCTCAAGGAAATAATATCATCAGGTCACCATAATGCTAAGCACTATTACATTTTAGCTGATAATTTCTGAAAAGTGCTTACTTTTGAAATGGGAAAAAAAAAAAAAAAATGAAAAAAAGCCTGCAACAGTGCTGACTGAAAAAAAAATATTTATATTTATATTAAACCCCTCAGCTAGATTCTCAGACACATCACTGCTTAAAATGCAGTCACCTGACAAAAACAGTTCTAATTATTACCCCCTTGGGCTAACATTTTTCAGAGTGACTGGCTAAAATGCACTCCAGCTCATAATTTCTATCTCTGACAGTAGAAGACATAACCTAGTTTCCTCTAATGTAAAAGTCTCTAATCTAGAGGGCAAGACCCTGTTCCGTATAACACTGAAGGGAGAAAATGCAATTTGAGCACAAGGAAATTGCACACATAGTTTGATAGTTCCACCATTCTCATTTTTTTTTTTTTCTCCCCAGGATTAAATGTCTTGCTTTATTTTATGCTAAATTACGGCCTGGCTCGGACTTGTATATATTCTTCATCATACTCTGGAAATTTTACACCATAAAAACAAAGGGAAGCAGAAATGCAGTGTAACTTTCTCGTTTAATTTCAGCCATTAAAAAAGTCCAGATTTCCATATATTGCGGAAGGATATGTTTTCTTAATGGATAGTTTTTGCTCTGGCAAGTGGCACTTGCAGACACAAAGCTTCATTTACCTCTGGGTTAATCCAGTTGTATATCAGCACGACGTGATTGATTTCATATTGGTGTAATGCAGTAGTGAATCAGGCTCCAAGGTTTGAAAACAGAGCACTACATTAACATCTACATTTGTATACTGAAACACTGGGGAACAGATTTTCAGATGGGCTTCATCCCAACATCGCTTCCTTGCAGCATATTTTTCATCACCAAAAATAAAAAAAGTGTCCATAATTTTGTGCTCATGAACACCACAGGGAACAAAAATTAGCAAGTCTCTTGGATAGAGAGCTCCCTGAATTATACATGCACCTGCCTGAATTATACATGCCATTGAGTAGTTAGATGCTTAACTACTAATATTTGCCATAGAGGGTACCTGCCAAAATCAGGGCCTCGATGTGCAAACTCGACTGCTAACAGCCTCTCAGCTGACAAAACGAGCAGATTTAGTGGGTTACACAGAGGGAGCTGCCTCACTCCAATTAGCACCACCCAAATGGTGCAGCTTCCCGCAACGACATCAGGGGCACTGCTGCCTCTGCCCTGGCTGAGCCTGACTGGGCAATTCCTGGTAGAGCTGGAGGGCCAGATTCACATTCACGTAGTCAGAGGCTGAATAATACATTGACCTGAGCCTGATAAAGCCAAAAATGCTGAAAGAGTTTCAAGGAAGTGAGCTAGAAATCCAGGAAGAGATGTGTTTTGTACAGGGGGGTTATTAACAATTATTTCTCCTAGTTTGAGAGCCACTTCCCTTTGCAGTTTGACAGCTGATGCTTCACACCTTTTCCTTCCAGCTGGCAGAGCAGCTGGGTGAGTACATTCATGGTTAGCATTGCTGCGTTGCCTTTGTAAGCAGTGAGAGCATCCATTCCCTCCTGGAAATGCACGTTCACCCCTATGCACCTTCCACCACTTGGAGGAAATATTGGTGGTGAAAGTACAGTTCCAACAAAGCAGGATCAAAGCTAAGAACTGAAAATTCAAGTTGCTGACATGTTTATATTTAAAACTCTCTACTTAGATTTGTGCACCTGCTCCACCAAAGATTACTGCTACGCTTCCTTCTTTCAATTGGATGCAATTTTATTTTTTTAATGCCAGTGCCTGAATGATTTTTCTATGAATTATAGAACTTTGTCCTGGAGAGTCAGTCCTGGATGAGCTGCCATCTTTTTCAGGGCAGAAGAATGGTGAATATGAGTAGTGCAAACAAATGCCTGAGACCATAATCACTAGAAAGCTTAAATCTGTGAAAATCATTTGGATTCACACTATGGACAGAGAGAATGTTTTATAGGTACTCTCATCTCTGTGTGCACATCTGCTTGCAGGATCTTGGCCCACACTTGCAGAGAAGACCGCAGTTGGTTTTTAGTGGTACCCACCCTGCAGACTGAAACTGTAAAGGAAATGCAATTACAAAAGGAAATTGCGTGGTATGTGGTGCAGGAGTTACTGCACGGGGCCATGAAATGTGAGATGCTCAGTGGGTGGATCCTTGTTTAATTGAGCTTACCCTTTGCAATCAGAAGCGACAGTAGAGGTGTTGAGTATTGAAGAGCAAGCCTGGGTTTAGCTGATCTATGCAATCCCTGTAAAATGCCATCTCCCCAGATATTACACATTATTAGAAGGTTTCCCTGTATTTGTGTAGTTAGTGAGGCAAGCAGGGAGATATAAAGCAAACTATTTATTTGCTACTGTCAAGTATCACACTATTAGCAATTAATCTCTAAATTACCTTGTTTTCTACTTTTTTTCTGCCTGTGAGGACTTTGGCTCATAAAACATCAGCAGAATCATAAGGGATTTCCAAGGAAACATATTCTGGAGTAATTCTGTCAATACTGAACATGCCTTGAAGTACTGGAGTCAGTTATATTGGTGGTCCTCACTGTGGCTGCAGCAGACTTCCTGCAGATGTAGCAGGGTTGGTGATGTCAACCCAAAAGAACAGACCTCAGGCAACCTGCCAGACCTACACTTGCCAGTTTGAGTAGGAACAGCAGAATCCCAGCCTCTGTCAGATACTGTGAGACACAATTCAGAGCTTTTAGTCACCTTAGGAGTGAGATTGTAATCATCGAGAAAGGCTCAACACCCAATCAGAGAAACTTCTGTCCTCCAGAAGCAGGGTTTCAAAGAAGCCCACTCTTTCATACAGATTGATTGGTGGCTTGACCTTCAAAAGCAGTGCAGGGCAAATATTGAAGGATCCACAGAATCGCAGAATTGTAAGGGTTGAAAGGGTCTTCTGGAAATCATCTAGTCCAACCTCCTGCTAGAGCAGATTCCTTACAGTAGGTTCCACAGGAAAGCATCTGGGAGAGTTTTGAATATCTCCTGGGAAGGGGACTCCACAACTTCCCCGGGGAGTCTCTTCCGGTGCTCCATCACCCACAAAGTAAGGAAGATTTTTCTCCTGTTCAGATAGAACTTCTGGTGTTTGTGTTCATTGTCCCTTGTCGTGTTGTTGGGCATCATTGAAAAGAGCCCAGCCCAATTCTTTTGACACCCGACCTTTAGATATATGTAGATGTTGATTAATCCACTCTCAGCCTTTTCTTCTCCACACTGAGTAGTCCCAGATCTCTCAGTGTTTCCTTAGGAGAGAGATACTTCAGGCCCCTAACCACCGTTGTGGTCCTCCGCTGGACACTCTCTAGAAGCTGTCTCTCTCTTGAATTGAGGAACCCATAGCTGGATACACTTCCTTGAAGATGGCATCCTGTCTAAGCTGCTCCATCACATTCACAGGGATGGAACTGAGGCTGACTGGCCTGTGTTTTCCTGGGTCCTCCTCACATTTTTTGAAGACTGGAGTGATATTAGCTTTCCTCCAGGCTTGAGGCTTGTCTCCTTTTCTCTGTGAACTTAGAAAGATGGTAGAGGGTGTTTGACAATCAGTGCTGCCAGTCCCATCAGCTGGGTGCATCCTGTTGATGTCCATGGATCAGTGAACGCTTTGAGTTTGCCCAAATGACGTCTGACCAGATCTCCCTCAACTAAAGGGATGTCAGCCTTTTCCCAGGCTATTTCTCTGAACTCCAGGGTCTGGGATTCCTGAGGGTTAGCAATGAAGACTGAAGCAAAGAAGGCATTCAGTAACACCACCTTCCAGAGTCCTCCATTACCTCATTCAGCAGGGGGCCCACATTTTCCCTAATTTTCCTTTTGCTATTGATATACTTGAGGAAGTCTTTCTTGTAGTCCTTTACCTCCCACACCATATTTCATTCCAAGTGGGCCTTAGCCTTCCTTGTTGCATCTCCACATGTCCTGACAGTGTTCCTACATTCATCCCAAGTGGCCAGATTCCTTTTCCACATTCTGTAGACTTTTTTCTTTCATTTGAGTTTTTCCATGAACCAATGCACCAATCTTGAATTTGGAAGAGGAGATGCTTGCATGTCAACCAATTCTTGGGCTTCCTTATCTTCCAGTACTCTAACCCATCAGATACCTCCAACTAGGCCCTTGAAGAGGTCAAAGTTGGCTCTCTGGAAGTCCAGTGTTGCAACAGTACTTATTACTATAGATGTTATTACTTATAGATCTTAGAAGATTCTTAACTTCTCTAACACATCATTGCTGCTACTAGGATACCCCCAGCCTTCACACTGCCAACTAGTTCTTCCTTGTTTGTAAGATGATGGTCCAACAGCATATGATTCCTTGTTGACCCATCCACTATTTGCATCAGAAAGTTATCTTTGACTCTCTGCAGGAACCTCCTGGCCTGTTTGTGCCTGAGATTCCCTTTGGTATTTAAATCCAGGCTGACAGTAGAGTCATAACTACTACCAGAGCGAATAAACCTGCAATGGATCTCATGCAGCCAATGAGTTGGTGAGACAAGAGCTTCCTACATGCAGTTCATGCAGCTATCATCTTCTAAAACCCAGGGTCTAAGCAGTGAACAGCCAATACACAGCTGATATAAATTCTAGGCCATTAAGATCTAGGAATGCTCATGAGCTCAGTTACCAGCATTAGCAAGGATGCAGAAGAGCTGGAATGATACCCTGGAAGCCAAGGGGAAGGGATGAGGCAGACTGGGAGCAGGTGTCATATACATAACATTCACAAGGAAGACGTTGTTAAAAGGCTCAAAAACATAACCCCTAGTTGATGGGTATTTTACTTTGTGTATTTCATAAAATACTACTAGTGTTACCTTTCTGCAAGTAGGTCAACAGTTTTGTTCCCATCTCAGCCTGAGCAGGCCTATTCACATCTCAATTACTCTTCCATTATCTTCTGTCAGCTTTTATACTGGGAAACACTGTCATCACTTTATCATCATCATCATCAATTGGTTCATATTTTGGATATAAATCCTAGGTCTGTGGATCTATCTACTGAAAGGACAGTTGCTTTTCCAGATAAATATGGTTCTAGAAAATTGTAGTCAGTGCATCATCTCTTTATATTGTACTAGAAAGCCTGAAATCTAATGTCAAGAAAATGAAAGAAATGTTTTTCTATCTACCCTTAAAGATGAAATGAGGTCATTCTAGCATGGAGAACAGAAGACACCAATCTTTCATACATGGGAAAGCAAGAAATTGCCTGTATTTTCATTAGGAAAATGTATTTTAAATATCTGCTGTGTGTTTCCTAAGCCTTCCCTCCTATGCAGAAAGCAGGAGTAGAATGCAACTCTAACGTGTTTACCCGAATAACCAGTAAAGTCCACAAGGCTAACACACAACAGAGTATGGGACACACCATGAAATGCATGTAAAGAGCAAGACATCTACTGTGACCACAGTTGGATCTTGCAAGAATTTATGCTATTGCTTGGAAACTGCAGCGAATGATGCCTCAGTCTTCTTAAGATGAGCCCCACTCCTTAGCAGAGTCTCTACAGACATGAGCATGTGTGGATCTTGTCTTCTGATTCCCCACACTTTGGGCAGTGTTGTGCATTTTTGTGGTGCCACAGACTCTTGTCACTCTCCAGTCCATTATGAAAGATATCTTTCGTCTTCCCAATTATCTGTCATTTGAAACCTGATCGCCCTCTGGTATGAGGTTTTTTCCTCTATGCAGGAGGAGACATGAATAGTTCAGACCTAAGCTCCATGTAAATTCTTGGTAAGAAAAAAGATCTTAGCATATAGCCAATATCTTTATAAGGAAGAATTACATATTTCAGGAACAGTGGAAAAAAAACAAACACCTTTTCCTTTTTTTATTTTTTATTTTACAGAAAAACAGACTGGGAAGACAGTAACAGTTATAAGTCAATAGGGCTACAAATATATGATGGATGACAAAATGATAGAATACTTTGGGGCTAGGAAGTGTTTTGAAGCCAAACCTTAATAATATGCCAGTAAATGATTGCAGAAGAGAGTTGTGGGGAAAGGAAAATCTGCTGAAGTCAGTGGGAGATCTGCAGTTCACTTGCAGCCAGGATTTCATCGCAAGTCTGTGGATGACAGCACTGTTCCTGATCATCTAAAATACATTAAAGTATTTTGTCACTGTTTAATTGGGGACTAAGTATGTCTGTGCCTTGGGAGTAGTTCACAACATCATCTAAACAATTTAATCATCTTAGTTTTATATGTGTACTGTCAAGAAGCAGATATTGAAATCTGAAAAGGGCAAACAATCTAAATACATTTAAACCCCTAATGGAGGATACTAAATCCCCATTTTTTTTCTTAGGGAATTCTTCTTTTCAGCAGTACTGTTTCTGAACTGTAACCCTGCCTTAGTAATTTTCAGCCTGCTAGATAATGAAGTTCACCGTTGCAAATTTTCACATTGAAGAGTAGAAAACTGCAAGGAACTGAAAAATGAAAGCAGTAACAGTTTATAGGCACAGTACTGTAAAATTATCATATTTCTGCAATAGACTTACTGATTTGATTGCCCTCCCTTTAACCACTTATTTCCTTCCCTTAAATACAATTTACATGCTTGTGGAAAAAGTACGTGTGTTTCACTTCGGTATTTACTGTCCACATTGTCATAAAACAGCTGGAAAGGTCCATGAAGACACATGCATGAATGGACACATTAGGCCAACTGACTCCAAAACCAAATGGAAGCAAAACAAGGAGAAATCCCATTACTAGTGAAGAACAGTACGGTACAAACTTTTACTCACCTACTGCAATCCTTATTTGGGAGTGGTTTGTAGATGACTTTACAACACGACACTTAACTCGGTGTTTATGCTTTATGGCCTCTTCCATACAGACCACATGAAACATTACCAAGTGGTTTTACAGTGCAATCTTGCGGATGGTAATTTTTGAGCAGTTCAGACATCCCCATTAAACAAATCCAAACAGGATTCAGAACATGTAGGATCCCAACTCTTTCCCCCAAGATCAGAGCACCGCTGTGCATTCTTGCTCAATTTAAACAAAGCAAACTGCAGTTAGTATACCCTCCCCTAATGGGCACCCCCACCAGGGACATTGTTCGATTACCACCACGGACATGGCCTCAGTGCAGCTGGATATGTAAACAAGGCCATAATCCGCCTGAAAGAGCACTCACAGTTTGGCGGAGCTCACCCTGTTGTTAACACATTGTGCCAAAGCCATAACAAAGCCATCACTTTAAAGTTTATTTGCAGGCTCTTAGTAATCAAGAAATTTTCCAGAAATTACTTCTAAATGGAGAACCTTCCAGAAATCCACCGTATGGGAGGAACGTTTCCAGATGACTTTTTTTTTTTTTAACTTATCTGTCGCATGTATTTCAGAGTAAACCACAATTTAGTCCAACTTCAACTGAGACAGAAAACACATTGTTTTTATACAACGTAAGGGAGCCTTCTGGGTTTTGGTTTTGTGTGCTCTCAATTTCCTGCGAAGCCAATCATGTTTTTGGTCACAGTTCTTCATTGGAGCAGAGATAGTCAATGTAGTGCAACTTGGCTTGCTAGCAACAAATGCAAAACATTGTCAGTTATAAATTCAGTAGCATTATTCTGTGCATGCACAAGGCAGTATTTCCCAGTTAGGTACTCTGAGGAGAGTAAGTATGTTTGGCAATTTTCCTAGTTCAGCTTGATATTTTTTTAGCAGGTGGGTTTTTAACACTTTCCTAGCATTTTAGAGGCTGCAATCAAATCTGGGAGGTGGGGTGTAACGCAACAGAAAAAGATGCCATTTTGAAGACAAGGACTGTAGGGGTCTTTTGCCTGATGGAGTCAATTGTCAGGAGAAAAACTGTACCCAGAGTTAGGCAATGATAAGATTTGTTATGGGGATGACTACTCAGTAAAAAATTTTAGACCTGTTTAAAAAAAAAAATATCCAAGAACCCTGATCTTAGAAATTAAGGACAAAGATGTTCATGATGTTTGTAATGAGAAGAAAAACCAGGATAGAGTAGGATTTACATTGCCATTAAAGGTCTTTGTTGTAAATTAGCATAAGGGACACACATTGCCATTTTTTGTCTTTTTTTTTTTTTATAGTCAGGTAGTTTGGAAGATGTATTTATTAACTTTTTAAAGTTCTATTATGTTTTCAATATATTTTGTTGACTCCAAAATGGACCTACTTACTTATACAGCGTGTATTTGATTATGAGTGACATCTGTACAACCACACCTAAAACCTGTTGTTAGCCACTTTCTTATGGGTAAACTCTCCCTGCTGATGCCCTTTTGCAGTGTTCAGCAGGACAGTGTCTCCTGTGCTGCACTGGTTTTTGTCCCACGTTGAACTAACCGCACGTTTTGTTTAACAGAGCATGTCCAGGAGGTCCCATGCCTCCACTTTGCCACACCTGTTGAATGTAGTAGGTCTGTGCTTAAGCTGTTTTTCAACAAAAGTGTAGCCCTATCCACCCTTTTAATGAAATTAGAACAATGAGTGGATCATGAAACATGTTTTTTTTGTTTTGCCTGCCCTTGAACTGTTTGCTGGAGCACCCAAAGTCCAGCAGACTGCAGATTTAGCATGACTCTGTTTAGTAAAGGCTTGCAGGTAGTGTTTGCCTTAAAAGCCTCTCAGATCTGAAAAACTTCTCCAGCAAGATGTTTTTCTTTTTTTTCAGAATAGAGTTTAAATGCCAAAACAGTCCACACTTTCACACCTCTCTAGGAAGCCAGGAGTTTACAGGACAAAAGGTTACAGGAAAAAAGTTTTTTCTGGTTATCCCAGCCTCAAAACATTGATATCCTCATGTCGCAGTCATTTTCTGACTGTGATGAACATGAGAGTTTTGTAACAGAATGAATATGTGTAATGACATGTCCTTCATGTGAAATCCTGCTCCAGGTGATGGCATTGAATTCAAATCAGCTAGTTACGAACACATCATTTCAGAAGAAATACTTTGAGCCCCTGGCTCACAAATAATAATTTATTGTTTTAAATACTAGATACTACTATCACTATTATTAATTAAACAACATAATATTTGTAGCACCTCTGACAGTTTCGTTTTCCTACTGAGGTTCCTTTTCCATTATGTGAAGTCACCTCATGATGTCGTTTAGATACCAACAGATAAAGCTGAGTGAAAGCTGTTGAAAGCCTGAAACAATAAGCTTTAGTGGCATGAAACATGATGTGTAGGTAAATGAACATCTAACACAATACTGTTGTTGCTGCCTATATATCTCAGTGCTGAAAAATACTTCTTGGTTGTGGCTGAAGAATAGAAAGTGATGGCTCAGTAAAAAATGGCCTTCCTCTATGAGCGAAAAACTTGAGAGCCATGAGTGAAACATGTCACGCAACAATGTTCTTTTCTCCCACCTGCAACAACTGGATCTCTGCAGGATGTCTGCATTGCTGCATCAGCCGTACTGATCTTTCTACACTTTGGAGGTGGAAAAAAATATCACATGAAGAAGAACTGAAAAAGACGAGGGCAGAAATATGTGTTTGAGAGGTCTGATTTATTGCCTTCCAAATGAGAAACAATCAACCAAAAGAATTAGGAAAAAATGAGTATGTTCAAAATATGCCTTACTGTTCTTTTTTATTTTTTTTCCAGAAAATGGTTGGTAAGCTCTGAATCTACACATTTTATCTTCAGCAAAGAGAACAAAGACTGACAAAACCCCAGTTTTTACTGCTAAATCTCTTCAACCACTTCTTGAAGTGTCAGAGTAGAATTGAGGTCTGCCTGTTTGGGATCTCTAAAATGGAATATTTACAGATGATACACACAGGATTGTATAATAAGAATATGCAAACATGCTTTTTTCTTTTTTGCAAAAATTACATGTCAGGAGAAAGGCTTCAAAAATTGCCTTCCCATTCTTAGAAAAGGGGGAATGGGTCACAGATAGATTTTAGAAATATACCAAAATTCTGTTGCCTGTTGTTGAGACTTGCATTGTGTTGATATTGCAGAATTGAAACAGTTAAATAATTTTGCCTTCTGTTGAAACAATATATAACTTCTTCATTATTATGCATAGCTTTCATGCATACTATTTGAAGATATAGTGATTTATCCAGCTGGTTTCTTATATAATCTTGAGGTATAAATTTATATAGTGGGAGTTCTAGTGTATTTATGATGCATAGTAAATTGTATTTAAAAAGTAACTTGTGCAATATATTATACAGTTTTTCTTTAGACTATTCACTCAACACATACACAGAAGCTTAAGAACTGATGCAGATTTTCTGTTCTGAACTTCAAAAATGAGTGGAAATATCAGACAAGCAAAAATCCCTAACTTGCTCCACTGAGAACTTACGTTGTGAAACATTTTAGTTCTAAATGTAAAAAGATTTTTTGGGAGACCAGAAGAGCAGAAATTAGTGCTAAAGTTTGAGAATGACTATGCAGTGAGAATATGTAAGAAAGAGTAGTAGAGAAGAAAAATCTGGTTTCTATGCATGAAAACCAAAGGACTGCTAACCTAGGAATATGGCTTTCAGATGAGTAGACAGGTTCAGCAGCTCAACATCTTGTCTCAAATTTTCTTTCCTTCATGGACTCTGATATCCTCTGGTGTAATGATGGCCAATTGCTAGATAATCTACATACATTTTCATAACCACTAATTTGGGAAGTTGTTTAAAAATTGACTGAATTTAAATTACCAAATCTCGTACGTTCCATTCTTTGGTATGATTCAGATTTGAATAAAAAACGTCTGGAGTACCATTTTACACACAAGCAGTATCTGCAAATCACTGAAGACATCAAAAAATATAAATAACTACAGTTGACCCATATGTTAAGCTCACACACATCAATCACCACTAATACTTTATGCCTTGATGCAAGCCAAAGACCCGGGTGACAATCTTTAACAGGGATTACCCTGAACAGAGTGAAAAAACTCACCCCAAATGAGCATGGATTACCCTGATGATAACCTATATACCTGCAGATTTGGATATGGAATCAAATCCAGCTTGAGAGACAGTTTTGGAGTGCCAATAGTTTTGTTAATTTTTAACAACATATGATCCATGTAAATTACTACATGGGCATGCAGAAGCGTTTAAACCCATCATCTATAGACTCTTAGTTGTATGCAGGGAATTTACTTACAGCATAAATACTGCAGACAGGATTTGCCATATTGCCTAGAAGCAGCAGCACCCATACTCTGCTCTTCAAGCAGCTCACTTCCTTGAAATTGACAAGGCTGCGGTGGTATAATCTAGAACAGAACAAAGCAAAATCCAGTCTTAAATTATATGTATTTTCCAGACAGTTGCTTATCTAAAAAATGCAGTAATGTATGTTTGAAGAAGAGAAACGAGGTAGGCATTCACATTTGAAATTTCAGATATAAGGATACCAAGTCAGCAAAAATGCTGTTACTAAACTACGCCAGTATCATACTTGCTAGTGAAAAAAACCTGCTGATATATTGAGAAAAATTTCATACATTTGACAAAGGTTTCTGTTGCCCTTCACTAAAGCCATGCTATGGGACTGTGACTCTTGTCTCTGAGCAGAGATATCGGTGAGGACACGGGTTCATATTTTCATATACACTGAAAGACCAAGAGAAGGAGTGAAATTAGTAACTCCTGAAATAATGGTTCAGTGCACAGAAGACATCATTTATAGAATCACAGAATGACAGAACTGTTTATAGCAATGTGCAGCTCAAAGCTAGACTCAGTGAAGATGATGGCCTGGAAAAAAAAGATGTCTAATCATACACAACCAAATGAGCATCTGCAAATAACGTTGATTTTGTTTTGGGAACAGTTAGGATAGGGAGCAGTTAGCGCAGTCAGGCTGAGACTCTGCTTTGCCTTAATTTTCACAGAATCCCAGACTGGTTGAGGTTGGCAGGGCCCCTGGAGCATCAGGCACAACCCCTGCTCCAGCTGGTAGACCCAGAGCAGGGTGCTCAGACGGTGTCCAGGTGACTCTGGAGATCTCCATGAAGGAGACTCCACAGCCTTACCAGATCTCTGTGCCAATGCTCCATCACTTGCGCAGCACAGAATAGTTGACTGATGGTCAGAAGGAACCTCCTGTGCTCCAGTTTGGGCTACTGTCTCTGGCCCTGGAAATGGGCACCAGTATCAAGAACATCACAGGCTGAGATTAACATTTGAACAGAACTGGTCACATGGTCTGAGGTCTTTCCTTGACCCTTTATATCCTAGGGAAAGAGTCAACCAAGGATGACTGCAAGTTGCCTGCTTATAGGATGAGCAGAAATGGAGCCTGCAGACAGATGGGTATTCTCAGTGCCTCAGCAGCAGGGCAGAACTGGTTTACTCTGAGAAAAGAAAGCAGATGTGGCAAGAACCCCATGTATGGAAACTTTAAGATTGTACAGTGAGTTACAGTTGGTGCAAAGGTCACAGCAGTTTTCGAAGTGAATCTCTGAAGGAATTGTGAGTTAGAAGCAGCACATACCTCGTTTAAACCTGCTACCCCTGCAGAAAGAATGGAAGGGATAGCAATTTTTTCTTCACGTGATGTTTCTGTGAATGGCATTGCAGTACAAATGATTACTGAAGACTGGGAATAACAAAGTAGATTTCTTTATATAGTACTTTCAGCACACTTAGAACTTCTAGACTATGCCTTTGTTATACTCCATCCATCTAAAGCTAGGATTCTTACTAATGAATTTTGCAAAAATGCACGCTCCGAAAATCACAATGTATTTGTCTGAAAAACAAGTGAGTAAGCTCAAATCCCTCACTTGGTGTACAAGAGTATTTGGAATCATGCATATGATTCATTCTTTCTCTGCACAGATTATACAGCTGTTTTATTTTAAGACTCGTATGGGAATAATTGGATATACAGTGTCATTGTCTGTTCCAGTTTGAGCAGGCGTAGTCCTAACTTGGATAAATATATCTTGATTACTTGTATCAACAAATAGAAAAGGCCCCCAGCTTGGTAAAATGATAAAGATTCTTGAGCTTCAAAAAGATTATGGTCATGAAGTACTCCTGTACCCCTCTTCAACTATTCAAATATTTTTTGAAATTGGTAATAAATATTTTCATCTTTCTGTGCTGCAACATAAGGGCAGAAAGTAACAAGATAAGCAAGTTCTGCTGCCAAATCCCAAAAATAATGAATTTACTGGGAGCCTTCTATACCTTCTGCAAAGATCTGTTTGACCACCTGTCCTGAAGTATAAACAAGTGTAAATAAATGCACAGGAAGATTTTCCACTCAATAAGGCTTGTGCTAGGTTACCGCTCAGTGCTATCAGCAATGGTAGCTGGCCAGAAAAATCTGTTTCAACGTGCAGTATTTAGAATACAGAAATACATGCTCTTACTCAGTGTACACCTGTTGGGAAATGAGTAGAGTGTTAATTTGCAATCTTCTTTTTTGTGTCAAAGGAGGTCAGATGCATGTATGTATGTATCTGCCCATCCATCCATCTACCCTATCCATCCTTCCATCCATCCACCCATACCCCTCTCTCTCTCTATCTCTCACTCTCTCTCCATCTATCTGTTTATCTGTGTATCTAATGGCTCACTGATTTCATCCAGGAGAGAGATGTTTAAGTCTTTAACATTTTTAAAGGAGCTAAGTTTAATGTAATTGTAAGCTGCCAATCTCATCGCAAAAGTCTGTTCACATTCTGTTTGGATGAGACACTGTAGCTTAAGATAAATGATTAGTGGAAGTTACATAAATGTTCACAAATATTAGGAAATGTGGTTATGAGCCATCCTTTTTTTTTCATTGATTTGTATAAAACTCAACACTTTAAGTGCATTATTTTTCAATAGACTTGAGTGGAGAGGAGGACAGATAAACACGGCTTGATCCATTTCTAATTTCTTAGGACTTGCTTTTACAGGGTCACTAAAATACCTAGAACAGAAAGCAAGAACAGAGAAAACCAGGAAGATGGGGGTAAAGAAACTCCATCATTTGGACGACTTCTTTTTTTTTTTTTTTTTAATGTTAGAGATTTCTATGATGAAAGTATGTGGTCACAAACAAACTGGATAGTTTAAGTGACAATTTATCTGTTTTTTATAGCCTCAAACATAGACTTAACTCTTGGTTTCTGGTATATAAATACATTAGGAATTATTTCCTTTTGAAGAACTGCTTGATTTAAATTTTTCATGCACATTTCCCAATTACAAGACATTAGGGTTGCTGCTATCTTGCTGCTGCACAAGCATTTATCAGTATCAGTATTTCCTTTTAGAATGGTTCTTCACTTTGGTATTTTTGCTTCTCTGCATTTCTCTGCTTACCTTCTCTGTTTTTTCTTTTCTTCTC